>CAKNXH010064706.1:23809-91943 GCA_932178445.1 Andricus quercusramuli | reverse complement strand
TGTTCTATTATTTATTTCCAAGACATTCTGACTCTTATGGCTTCTTTGTGATCCTGAATTTGAGTTGGAATCCAAAGGCTCAAGTCGATCGAACTTCACAGTGGCGTTGAGGACTATGAAAGTGATTTGAAACTGGCCTTTTTTCACATTTTTCTTGAGAACCAGTTTCCGAGACAAGTTTCTTATTATTTATTGTTTATTCTATTATTTATTATTCTATTATTGGTTACCAGGAAAACGATTTCACACTTGTCTTTTTTCTTCTAATTTTTGAGAACCAGTTTTCAAGAAAAGTTTTTTATTATTTCTTCCAAAGATGTTCCATTTATTTTTTTGATGTTATCCTTAGACTGCAGATCCTCGGCGCAACATCCCCACAGCCCACTTACGCTGGAAATTCATTTTTAGAAAGCCTGAAAATCTTTATGAATTATTTTTATACATCATTCTTTGACGAAAAGACGATTTTGATAAGAAATGGAAGAAAGTCTGTAAGTTACTTTTATACGTTTTGAGTTCAAGTCAAAATCCTTATCTCTATCGAAAGTAATATAAAAACTATTGTACTAGTTGGAACTTTCTTTTTATACTAAGATCGGAAACTGTTCACCGGGTCTTTCCAGGTTTCTAGGGTTGAGTTCTATTGCGTGGTTGGGTTTGATCGGGTGTTATATGTACATTACATAGCCTAAGGTTCCTCTGAAAAAATCATAAACACAATAACATTGCATTTTGTGGAAAATGCTTATTTTTGCTGATTACAAATTTGGAAAATCTTCACCAAATCTTCTTGAGCTACATGTAAATTATTTCTTCTGTGTGGGTGGTCTAAAGGGAATGTTATAAGATCAACTCAAAATTATAAGAAAATGTGGAAAGTTTTATTTATCTATTTTGTCAGTCTGTATTTTGCGTTGAATATATTTTTCTTTGTTTTCTTATATTTTTGTAAGATAATATTTATTTGTTATGTTTTTTAGATAATATATCATAACTTACTAAAAACTGTTACTCGTACATATGTTCCAGTGCTTTTTCTATTTTGAATATGACGCCAGAAGTTTATTTTGATCAACTGACATTTTTTTTATAGTTAAATCTTTAATTAAAGAATTTCCAATCAATTAAAAAAATCAACTACATTCATAAATTTGATGCCACACACACAAAAAAAAGTTATAATTGCCAAGATGCTTTTCCTTTCTTTTACTTCGTTATTACGAAGGTAATTCCGAGGTGGGGAATCAGGAAATGGGGAACTTGGGAAGCCGAGAAGAAGGTAAAACACATTGAAATAGGCAAGGGTTCATAAGGAAAAATATTTAATTAGCTTACAGAGCGAAGGTGTCGTATTCTCGACGAAGAAAAGATAGGCGTAGTATCCTCAATGGACAAAAGAAACAAGCGTAGTATCCAAAACGACAGGATCCCGAAACGAGTTCACCCACCAACACTGAGAGAGAAACTGACGGCACGAGCGGCAGGTCCCGCCGTCGGCCACACGTTCGGGACCCGTCGTGGGTTCCCGGACGGGCTCGGCTGTGGCCCTCGTCGCCCATACCGCCAAGTAACCCCCGTGTTACACCCCCCCCCCCCCTCTAATGGGGTTCGGTTTATATCCCGCAAATGGGTATATGTCCCTTGTTCATTTTTGCACATTTAGTACAAGCATATATAAATTAGTCTTCGCTTAAATATTTCAATTATAAAGTAGTTCAAGGCTTCGTTTTCTTACAATAATCTCTCGCTTAAATAAATCGATGCGGAAGATATATACTGTTTTTAGTTTAAATGTGCGTACGAAGGCAAATAACGGGTAAAAAAGAATATTACTCCTGAAAGTCTCGCACTCCGAAAGATTGAGAAAATAAAAATATAAAAAAAAATAAAAGGCTTCAGATCGTAATCGTAAGAGAAAGTGTCCAATAATAATTCTTTGAAGTGATCACATTATTTTAAGTCAACAAAACTTAAATACGTAGTCCTTCTGAATCAAATAAAAACTTTACTTAAATCGGAGTTTCTCATCCCGACAAAATTCGACTCGCAATCTGTCAACGTAATCACACATATCATTCGACATAATATCCTTAATCTTCTAGATATTAAATTATAACTAAAGAATTATAAACAAAATTAAGAATATAATTATAAGTAGAATGTGCTTTACAAGCACTTGGCCATGATTATTAGTAGCGCCATCTGGGCCACTAATTTGTTCGACTGCTCCCTCCTTCTCAAGTCCCTCCTGAACTCTTCCCACTCTCTCTGTCTCTTCTCCCGCAGTTCCCTCCATTCCCTTTCAACCTCAATGGCTAATTCCCTTTCCTCCCTTTTTCTTCTTTCTCTTTCCAACCTTTCCTGTTCCGTTCTCCCCTCCCTGAATTCCCTAGCGCTTTGAGTCCTCTGTTCCTCCAATTTCTCGTTCCTTCGCCTGCCTTCCTCTGCCGCTTTTCTCCTCAGTTCCTCTTTTTTTTTCGAACTCTTCAGCGAACTCGAGGGAGTGTTGGCGCGCCCTTCTTTCGAATTCCATTGAGAGTCTGTAGAGTTGGTCCTGGAGTGTTGTGGTTTCTTGTGGCTTGGTGTCTGGGTGTGGCGTGGTATCTGGCTCCCGGGCGGACTGTTTTTCTACCATTCGTCTCACGTGACGGTGCGGGTGGTACGGTATGTCTATTTCGGGAATCCCTGCCTTCCTTAAGCTTAGCCATTTGAGGGCTTTGCAGTTCTCCGCGTGCTGCGTCATCGTCTGTCCCTCCACCTCTTTTTGGCAGATGTGGCATTTAGGGCCCTCCATGTTCTGAAACATAAATGAGTTCTGTCCCTGAATTGTCCAGAGTTGTCCTTTTGTCTTGGAGTATAGAGTTAGTCATCTTTACTTATATTAACTACTATATTTAGCCTTTCTGTGTCTTATTTTATTACCGATAGCATTATTGTTCGAAAACGAATAATTTATCTAGTTCCGTTATGGTTTCCTGGTCTATGTTTATCTCTATTTCGTATTCGATCTTTTTTTCTCTGTATGAACTTATTTTGGTATTTCGATGTTTAATACTTCCTGTATTTCCCTGTTTATAAGTTTCCAATCCCCCTGTATGTGCGTCTGTCTTTTGGGGTTTGGTGTTGTAAAGTTGGTTTTAGTCTATATGATCTGTTATTACAAAAGGAGTCATGGATAACGTAAATAATACTAGGTATTAATTTTTTACAGAATCGGCATTCGAGTACGCCTTGGTTTCCCTGTATTTTGGTTTTCAATGCTGAAATTGCCTCTTCCATTTTGGTTTCTCCGTTTTTCTCCATGTGTCCCTTATCCCTGTCACAGAGAAAGTTCTCTTTCCATTATTAAAGCCTTAATATTATTACCTACATTTTCCAATTTTAAATCGTTCATATTGAATTCTCCTATGTTTTTTCCTTTTAGGTTTTTCAATTCGTAAATTGTAGGGGAGATTTTTCTCTTAATGATAAATGGGCCCTCCCAATTTTCAAAAAGCTTACCTTTTTTTTTTATTTGCCTCATTTGATAATTCTGTTACCCTTTTCAAAACCCTGTCACCCTTCTCGTATTGTATTTCTCTTCTCCTTAAATTGTACCTACTTGCTTGTTCAACGTTGGCTTTGTCCAAATTTTTCTGTACTTCCTCCTTTATTATTTGTAGCCTTCTTAGTTTATCTGTCCATCTGTCTATACTTTGGAACTCTATTTTGCTATCTGTTTCTAGTTCTCTTTTTAGGGATTGGAGTGGTTCTAATTCGCGGCATGGGTTTAAAAAGGCTGGGGTAAACCGTGTTGATGAGTTTTTTCATGTGTTCATTGCGAACTGTAGGTCATCGATATTTTCATCCCAGGTGGAGTGGTCGTTATCCAGGTACGCTTTGATGATCTGTTTGATCGTCCTATTATACCTTTCTGTCGGGTTTGCTTGCGGGTAATATTTTGGTGTTCTCGAATGTCTAATGCCGAATTTGTCTGTCAAGTCTTTTATTGTTTTATTTACAAATTCCGTGCCATTATCGGTGCGGAGAGTCCGCGGTGTTTCCCAACGCGAAATGACACGTTTATGAAATTCTGACTCTATCGTTGTTCCGTTCGGTTTTTCAATCGGTATTATTTCGACCCATTTTGTAAATAAGTCTACAAACACTAGAATATATTGGTTTTTTCTCTTTTTTGAAATCGGTAATGGTCCCATGATATCAGCTGCTACCATGGTCCATGGTTCTTCGACGATTCTTTTTTCCATTAATCCTACTTTAATTTGGTTACCCGGTTTTACTCTTTGACAAGTCTGGCAGTTTTTTACGTAATTGATAACGTCCGAATATAAGGTAAAGGTACCTATCATGAAACATGTCCCAATTATGAAACAGTTTGACAAATAATTCGATTTTTAAATAATTTCAAGGTATATTTTTAATACAAATCACTATATTAATAATTATGAAAGTTAGGCTTCTTATCTATATAAAAATCCAGTATGGTTCTGAAGTTTTAAACACTGAAAAATAATTTTAATTATCTAACCTCCACACTCGGGAAAATTGACTGCCATTTATCCGAGTCAGAAGGCTTGATACCTATAATTTGTTTTATCTCGTGTATTCACAAATTTTGATTATTTCACATGTGCAATACATTAAATGACAGCTTAAGGTTTATAGATTTGAGATTACTGCGCTTTTTCTCTATTTGGATGCAAATTTATTTATTAATTAGTTGTTTCATAATAGGTACACTTTTTTTTTAATGGTCCTTATTCATGGAACGCAGAAACATGGGTGTTTCATATCGAAGGGCACGTTTTCAACGCTTGCTCCTATTTATGGAACAGAGGAACTTTTTCAATAAAATTTGTTTTTCATTATATTAATATGAACTATGTTATTTTATTATTATACAATACTGAAACTTTGAGTTGAACAAATTAATTGTCAACCAAAAAAATATTAATTCTCGACAAAATAGTTGAATTTTCAACCAATTTTCAAATAAAATGATGAATGTTCAATTGGAATAATTGAATTTCAAACCAAAAACATAAATTTTCAACTAAAATGACGACTCTTTTAACTGAAATGGTGGAATTTTCAACCAAAAAGATGAATATTCAACCATGAAGATTAATTTTCTAATATATTTTCTATATACGAATTTGCAACCAAGTTGTTAAATTTCCAACTGAGAATGATTAATTTTTAACCAATAGTTGAATTTTACAAAAAAAATAGAGAAGAATGTTCAACAAAACATAGAATAGTTAAACGTTAAGCTAAACAAATTAATTTTTAACGAAAAAAAGCAATTTTCAATCAAACAGTCCAATTTTCAACTAATGTGATGAATTTTCAACTGAAATGATGAATCTTCAACTGAAAAATAAATTTTGAATTTTATACCAAAAAGGTACAAAAAATTTTCACCAAATATTTTAATTAAAAAAAAAGATCAATCATCAATCAAACAGTTAAACTGTTGTCTAGAAAGATACTTTTGTAACCAAAAATAGAATAGTTAAATTTCCTGTTCAAAAAAGTAATTTCAAAAATGAAAAAAATATGAATTGTTAACCAAAGTGATCTATTTTCAAATGAAATGATGAATTTTTAACTGAAATAATTGAATCTTAAAACAATCAGATAAATTTTAGATTAAAATGATGAATCTTTCACAGAAATGGTTGAATTTTCAACCAAAAAGATGAATATTCAACCATGAAGATGAATTTTCCAAAAAAGAATACAAATTTTCAACACAATATATGAATTTGCAACTAAGTTGTTGAATTTGCAACTGAAAATGATACATTTTTAACCAACAGTTGAATTTTACAAAAAAAAAATAGAGAAGAATTTTCAACAAAAAATAGAATAGTCAAACGTTAAGTTAAACAAATTAATTTTTAACGAAAAAAAACGGATTTTCAATCAAACAGTTCAATTTTCGACAAATGTGATGAATTTTCAACTAAAATTATGAATCTTCAAGTGGAATAGTTGAATTTTATACCAAAAAGGTACAAGAAATTTTCACAAAATATTTTAATTGAGAAAAAGATCAATTATATCAATCAGACAGTTAAGCTGTCGTCTAAAAAAGATACATTTTTGATCAAAAATAGAATACTTAAATTTTCTTTAAAAAAAACAACTAATTTCTAACAAAAAAAAAAGCGAACTTCCAACAAAATAGTTACATTTTCAACTGGAATAGATGAATTTCCAGTTGGAAAAATTGATTTTCAACAAGGTCGTTAAATTTTCAATCTGAAATGAATTTTCAATTAGAATGATGAATCTTCAACTGGGATAATTGAATTTTACACCAAAAAGGTACACAAAATTTTCACCAAATATTCCCATTTTTAAATAAAAGAGATCAATTATCAATTGAACAGTTAAATTTTCGTCCAAAAAAGATGAAATTTAAACCGAAGATGAAATAGTTAAATTTTCTGTTAAAAAACAAAAACTAATTTCTAGCGAAAAAAATACGAATTTTCAACAATATAGTTAAATTTTCGACTGGAATAATTAAAGTTTTAGTAAAAAAAAATTATTTTCAACATGGTCGTTAAATTTGCAAACAGGGATAAATTCTCAATTAAAATGATGAATCTTCAACGAAAAGAATTAATTTTTTTAAAGAGTTACACTTTTAACGAAGAAGTTCAATTTTCAACTAAAATAGATGAATTCTCAACAAACAATGTAATGTAATTTGAATTTGAACCAAGAAAGATTTCAATTTTGAATAAAAAACAGTAAAGTTCGACCAAACAAGACAAATTTTCAAAAAAAGTTGTGTTTTGAATTAAAAAATACTTTTCAGTCAACAGAGAAAACAAATTTAAAAAGAACTGTTGAATATTCAAGGAAAATACGAATTTTCAACCAAGAAGAATAATTTTTTACGAAAAAGGACGAATAATCAATAAAACACAGGAAGTTATTATAGAGTACAAAAAAAGAAAGAAAACGAAGAGGGTACTTTGCCTAATATTTGATTCACACTTTACTTTATTGACCAAGTTTCTTAAGTTTTGACTTCATTCTGGATGGTTGTTTCTTCCTTTTCATTCACCTAAATAAAAAGTCAGCCCCTATAGCAAACATATTTTAGCAAAAATAAAATATAATTCACTTCGTTCACGAAAACTACCCTTTGTAAGTTAGGTTTCTCAATTGTAATGAAAACTTGTATTTATTTTATGTATCTCTATGAACAATTTAAATAAAAGTTCATTGTACCATTTAGTTCGATTTCATATAGAAAATAATATAAAATAAGCCATATTAATAAAAAGAAACACATTTCTTTGCTGTTCCATAATAGGGACATCAATTATGGAACACCGGTACAAGAGTCCAAAAGTTGTTTCATAATAGGTACATAAAGGTCGTTCTGTATTTTCATAAATATAATAACTTTACCTAAACTCAATTAAACTTTTAATAGGTGTTTCGCATTCAGAAAAGATCAGCGCATTCATTGATATAAACATTTTGTAAATATATTCTACTATCGTTCACAAATTAACGAAAATCTCAAAACCTCCTCAAAATTTGTCTCATGATAGGTACCTTTACCTTACCCCTGGCCGGAAGTAATGTTTAGAAATTCTCGCGTAAGTTTTCTCTGAGCCTAAATGTCCTGCCTGGGTTTCGTCGTGGTTTTCCCGTAAAACTTGACGTCTCAAGCTTTGGGGAACGACTAATTTCCAAGGGTTTGAGTCTGGTAATAGAGTAGATTTGAGAGGGTCAGTTCTATAAAAGTAGAGTTGCGAATCTCTGATTCGCCATTTTTCGTGTTCTTCTGGTCTTTTTGTCACTTATCTGAATTCTGTAAAGTACCAGTCGTCTGTTTTGTCGTTAAAGTCCGCTTTTGGTTTTTCTGCGCTACAAGCTAACGCGAACGCTATATTTTTCGTTGCTTCCCCTGACCTCGAGAGGGCATCAGGGACTAGGTTTGAACTACCTTTACGATACATGACTTCGTAGTCATATTCTAGTAATTCTAACGCCCACCTGGCTCATCGGCCAGTGGGGTTTATTAGTTTATGGAGCCACTTCAAAGCTAAGTGGTCCGTGATTACTTTAGAGCTGTAACCTTCTAAATATGGCCTAAATTTTCGTATGGCCCAAACTAATGCCAGGCATTCTTTTTCAGATGCCGAGTAACGCCATTCCGTACCGTTTAGGCTTCTATTAGTCGCGTAAGCGATTACGTAATTTACACCTTCGATTGTTTGTGTAATTACGGCTCCTAACCCTGTGTTACTCGCGTCGGTTCCGAGTAGGAAGGGTTGTGTGAAATCTGGGCATGTTAAAATTGGTGCTGAAGTTAAAAGATCTTTAATTTTTTGGAAAGCCTCATCTTGTTCTAATCCCCAATTCCATTTTTTATCTTTTTTCAGTAGTCTGTTCATCGGTTCTATTATTTCGGCAAAGTGTGGGATAAATTTCCTGTACCAACTTGCCATCCCTATTATGCGTTGTAATTGTTTAATATTTTTAGGCTTTGGAAAATCTAGAATTGTTATCTTTGTTATCACTTGCTGAACTATTTTCCGCTTTTTCTGTTGGGAATTCGATCATTGTATTGCTTTGACCTTGATATGAGTCTAACGTCATTTGATTCAGCATTGGTAACCTTTGATTATAGGGATTGAATGGATATCTATGTCTATTGTTTTGGAATCTAGGTTGGTATTTTGGATGAAATCTAGGTTGACAATCTATTTGGAAACCAGGTGGGAATGTAGGTCTGCAATTTTGTTGGTATTGATTTGGAAAAGGTAGAAATGGAAATCCAAATGGTGAAAATGGGAATCGATTTTTGTATGGATTTTTACCCTGGTTATTTTGACTTTGGTTTCCGTTTTGATTATCCTTTTGGTTGTTTTTATTTTCCCTTAAATCTTTATTATACTCCGAATTATTTTTATCTCCGTTACCATTATTACGCTTTTGTTCGTTTTTATCATCAATTTTAGGTTCTGTAATCTGTAAAACTTGCCCTCGAATTTTTGATTTGTCTAGCTCAGTTTCCCATTCCTTGCCTAAGTCCTCTAGTTGCTCAAAAGTTTCGAAATCGTTCCTTTTTATGTACATTTTGTATTCTATTCTAAGGTTCTCGTAAGCTCTACGCAATTCCCATTCGCGGGTTTTCCTAGGGTATAATTTTGCGAACAGTTTTCTAATTTCTGTCAAGTATGAGTGTATGTCTTGTGTCCTTTTTTGTTTACAAAATTTGATTTTTTGTCTAATTTCCTCAGAAAATCTCTCATCGATGTAAGCGTTTTTAAAATCTTCGAAAAAATCCGATAGACAACTCATTCCACAAATTATTCATTATTTTCCACAGTTATGTCTATGCTTCTCCATTCAATTCGTTTGATTAAGCTATTTTCATTCCATTTAACATAGAGTTACTACATTCTATTACATTTCTCTCAATAAGGCAGTGCTCCCAATCTTGCTCCCCAACCTTACTGCGCATGCGTCACGCCGAATTTCTGATTGGCTGCATAGCACGCGCTTATTTAAAATGTTCAAAATATGCGAATTAATTGTTTTAAATAAATAATAATTAGAAAATGCATGGAAATACATTTTTCATTGCTTGCAAAATAAACTTTCGCACTCATAGATATAATAATAATTTGATTTCACTGCTGAAATTTTTCTTCGATGTCCGAAGGAATAATGCGTTTCCAGCAGTGAAATCAGATAATTATTATATTTACGACTGCGAAAGTATATTTTGCAATCAAAAATGTATTTTTATGCATTCTGTAATCATTATTTCTTTGAAACAATTACTTTGCATATTTTACACATTTTAAATAAGCGCGCGCTATGCAGCCAATCAGAAATTTGGCGACACGCATGGGCAGTGCGATTGGGGAGCAAGATTGGGAGCACTGCAATAAGGTACTATATTAGACGGAAATACGCAAACGCCATATTGGTTCCTGGATATTTTGCGGGAAACAATGCAATAAGCATGTCGTGTATTTCAGTTAAAATTAAGTTTAAAATATAATAAAAATGTTCTGTTGTAGAGTTTCATTTTGTAAAAACAGAAGCGAAGATGGATTTAAACTTTAACGTTTTCCACTAGGTTATACAGTGGGACCTCGATCGACTCGAATTTTCAATATTTATAAGTTTAAAAATCTAGAAATTTGATCATTATTTATAATTTTTATAGCTATTTTTTAACGTCTTATGAAAATTACAAATTGTTATTATTAATTAGTTAGAGAGCTATTTTAAATGCCCAGGAGGTGCTGCCTCTAGCGGGCAAAGTAAGCATTAAGGAATAATCACCGATTGTTACATGCGTTCTGTGCCGCGCAGAACACAAGTGGATTCAGACAGGACGGCACATGGGCGCAGCCTACCTCCCACCACTTCCGAACCACCGGCACTAGGAAAGTTGGCGCGCTTATTTGACAAAACAGCTAATATAATTGCCCGAAAATAACTAAATGAATTAATTCATTTAATCGTATTATTTGAAACTTGTGAAAAATGTAACAATTCAAAATTTTCCTGTAAATTTGGCAATTTAGAGCCGGGAAAATTAGGTAATAACAATGAAATAATAATTAGTTCGTATGTAAAATGTATGAAATGGGCTATCAATTGAATTATTATAATTTCTGATAAAAATTGCAATTTATTTGGAACTGCTAGTCTGTAATTAAAAACTTAAACCTTTTTTGTTGAAATATTGAACTATGTATTCTATTTTTCAATGAGGATTTATCTTCTTTGGTCAAATCAAATATTAAAAAGTAAACAATTTGAAACTGAATTATTTAAAATAGAAAGCCTTGAATAATTAATATTTCAGGGTGTTAAATTTAAACTTTGGAAGGTACAATTTTAATTTTGAAATTTTGAAAAGATCCAATCTTGATTTACAACTGGAAAAGATTTCGAAAGATAAAAAACTAAATTTAGATTTTAAAACAGAAAGCAAATGTTTGAAAATTCCGAACACAAATATTATAAGCTTTTTAAGCATTTTGAAAGGTTGTAAATGAATAAAAAATTCGTATCAACATTTCTAGAAAGAATGACATTATATTTTTTTAGTTAATTTTAAAAGAATATTCGATAAAATTTTCAAGAAAGAATCAGGATGATTTTAAGGTCATTTTTTTTTACTTTTGGAGGATTTTCCAAAATTTTTTGGAAAAATTCGAGTTGCTTAAAATGAGATCATATTTATATTTATATGTTTATAAATTTATAAGTTTTTTGATCAATTCTTCAATTCACAGCATTGAAAATGATAGCGTCGATTTATGTTTTTCAATTGAAAATTCGTCTTTTTCAGTTGAAGATTCCCCTGCCTTTATAGAAAAACCAACTATTTAGTTGACAGATAACTTATTTGTCAAAAGTCCATATTTACTGTTTTAAGATTCAACTGTTTTTTAATAAGCGCGCCAACTGTCCGAGTGCCAGTGGTTTGGAAGTGGTGGGAGGTAGGCTCCTACCATGTGCCGTCCTGTGTAAATCTACTCGTCGCAGATCCTCGAGGTATCTCGCTAGTCGATGGAGGGGTGGCTGACTCAGCTCACCGCGCAGATTCTCTGCACCAGCTTGATCCTAGTTTTTCCGAGCGCTTTTGTACGTGCGGGAATCCCGTCCACTACGCATGCGCCAGGAAAATCTCATCTTCGTAGTCCCTGGCGACAGCAGACCTCCACTGCAGGCATATTTCATATTTAGTGAACATTTCTATTGACATTTCTCAATCTATCAGAAAAAATTTCTCATTTTGTTAAAATTTTCAAAATATTGAAAAGCCCATAGCTTTTTGAATTTTTGTAAAAATTAAAAATTCCTCCAAGATGATTTGCATGTATTTTTGTCGTGAAACCAGAAACGCTGACAAAAATTTCTAGAACTCATATTTTAAATTTTGAAAATGCTTTAACTTTTTGAAGTTTGGTCTAATCGAACTTAACCTTCATTTTGGGACCCTTCAAAATGTTATAAAGGCTAACTCGGTTGAACAAATCCTCTTAAAGTAGCGTGGCTACAACATTCAGATAACCAGACATACAGACGTACAAAAATAAAAACAAACAGACACCGACAAATTTTTATGATTTCTGGACTCATGAATGATAATGTAAAAATTAATTTTCTGTTTTATATGGAGAAATTCGGGAACTTCTTCAATGAGAGTACTAGGGTGGAAAATTGGGGATTGTTTCATATCATTACAGGGCTAGAAAAATAACTTGAGGTATTCTGAAGGTTCATTTTTTGACTATTTTTAATTCAAAAATTCATTCGTTTTTTTTACATGGAGTAACTTCTGAACTGTTTCGTTAAAAGTACTGGGAGTACATTTTTTGATTTCTGAATACTACTATGGGGTTACTAACGTTAATTGTAGTTATCTACAAGTGACTTGAGTGACTATGTTCAATTCAAAGATTCATTCGCTGTTTTACGTGTAGCGACTTACAAACTGTTTCTTTAAAAACACACACATAAAGGTGAATTTTATTATTTACCTAATTAGCAAAATTGATTGTCTGTATTACTTCCAGCGGAACGGTTACGTTAACAGTATCCGGGGGTGGAATTTGGGAGCTTTTTAATATTCTTGTGGAGTTTGGAACATAACTTGGCGTTTTCTCAAGGTGAATTTTGTGACTATTTTTGAAACTGATAATATTTTCATAGTTTTGTCCATTTTTCCGGATTGAAATTAATTGACTTGGTTGAAAATAATTGTATATTGTAGACAATTCGTCTTATTTGGTAGGAAAATTGATATGCTTGGTAGGAATTTTATCTCATTGGCTGAAAACTCGACGATGTTTAACATGTTATTAGCGATAAAACAACAGAAAAAGAACCACAAGTCTCTCGAAAATGATGATTAATGATAATTTCACCACATGGAACTATCGTACAAATATGTGCAATAATTGAAGCTTTGAAAAAGATAAAGTCGGACCAATGACGATTCCTGTTTTTTTTAGAACCTTCTCTCGAGCTATGAGCGTATGACATCATTTTTAAAATATCACTGTTTGTTCTCGACATATAGGTATACAAGGAAATAAAATGAAGCGTCTTTACGAAATTCTTAAATAAACTTATTTTTGTTTTCGTGGCTTGAATTCATGAAGTCAAGTGAGATAGCAATAATGAGCTACCCATGTAGCGCGTGGAGATTTTTTCGGGCGATTGGGGTAGGAGGTGAGAAAGGGGGAGTCAGGTAATCAAAATCGGTTTCGTGGTACGTGGAGAGCCCACTAGTATATAAGTATACGCGAGCATCTGGTAGAAAAATCCTTCTCTCCGTAAATCAGCATCATCTACTATCATCGAGTATAATAAAAAGAATGAAGATCACCACCAGGACTCTATTCCTGGTCGTCGCAGTTTTCCTGGATTCTATTGGTGAATATATAATAATATAATATCATATCCAGAACTTCAAGTATACTAGAAAATATGCGTGACTAATATCTCTTTAGTGTTACGCAATTTTCAAATTAAAATGTAAAATTATTATTGATAAGAAACTTTTTCATGTCATGGCGTCTATCCTTTTATTCAAAAGTTGTAGTCACGGGATGTCGCATACATCTTAAAACCAAGAAATATTAATTTTAAACAAAAAGTTAATTTAAAGGTTGTGTATACGAAGCCGGTACCGGTAACGAAAGAATCGTCGGAACCAGTAAAAAAAATTGTGGGTACAACTAGAAAAAAAATGGTTATTACCGTTAACAAAAAATGGTCGGTACACTGAGAAAAATGGATTACACCCGGTAATCAAAAATATGTTAACGGATATAATCTTGGACTATTAACTATGGGACAGCGATCCAGATTATTAGAACGAAAATCTATAGGCATTAAGAAATAAAAATTACTGGATAATATCTTGGATTATTAAAGTTTATAATCTGAGATAATGAAATCTATAATCCAAGATTTTAAAACCTAATATCCATATTAGAATCCTGGTCCATTAGATAACCTCAAATATATACAATAATATTATAATTAGATGTTCTTAGTGTCGACCAGGGTAGTAGTTAATAAAATGGTGTGAGTTTTGCTGACTACTGGTCAAAGATTTTTATTAGATTGAGAGTTCCCTCAAATCATAATTTTAACGTTTGACGTTTCGACTACACTTCGGTAGTCCTTTTCAGAACAAAAATGGTGGTGATCATAACCTATAAAATTACAGTACAATTGTTTGAGATTCAATGAATATGAAGTTACACCGGTTTACAATTAGTTGAGTAAAATAAAAATAATGAAGATTAATTACAATAAATGTTAGACATACCTATGAATTACATGTGTTGTTGTTTTTTTTTTTCTTAATTGGAGTAAATTATGTTGACATGTTAAAATTTGCTAGTAGTTTAAAAGTTAAAAAAGTTTGTTATTCTATAAAAAGTTATGAATAATAATCCAACTTCGTATAAAGTCCAACTTCGCCCATAGGCTCGACACAGTATTATAATAAATTCATATAACAGTTTATATTTATATTTCGTGGAGGTAGTTTTTGGAAATTGGTTGTTGTATCATCCTAGAGCCCAAAAAAGCCCAAAATTTCGTCGGATTTGAAATTTAATTTTTTTTTTATTTTTGTATTGTGGAGGCGCTGGCTTGTCTTAACCCTTGTGTGCGCACCCGGGTACCCAGGTGCCCACCTCGGTACTTTTTTGCACGTAACTAGGATAAAAATGGAAAATCTGCTTTGAGCCTCCAAATCATCGTTATTTAACTTAATGTCAATCAAATATTGCATTTAGAAACTCTTCAGAATTTTTTAAACGAAAATAATCGAATTCAAAGTATACATACGTATGAGGGGCACCCGGGTACCCGGGTACCCACCATGAAAAATATCAAATATAGCTGCATAAATAGTGTTATAGTATATTTATTTGGTTCATGCCCATAAAATATGATGCAAAATGAATAAAAAGAAAATAATTCTGAAAAAAAACGTTTATTTAATACATGCATTGCATTTAGACAAGGATTCTGAATGTCTGTCGCAGACAGGCATCTCGTTCAACTGCCGGACCTGGAGTAAAATCCATAGGATTTAGTTGTCGCCCGATTACACTTTCGATAGCAATCTTGGAACTATAATTCCTCAGTACTTGCAAATTTTGAGACCGAGCCTCAATCATCGGTTTTGCAAGTTCTTCGCTCAATTGGTGAATGAACAGTCGCCGTTGGTTAGTTTTTTTGTGGCAGCATCATATTATTTTCATAGTATATAAGATATGAAGCAAGAGTGTTAATGTCTGGCATGTGGAAGAACATAGTTAGCGGCCATCCCAAAGTGCGACGTTGTGTTGAGTATCTGCTGACCATCTGGTCCATGGTGTCAACGCCACATTTATATTTATTATAAAATGTTATAATATGAGGCTTCTTCTTACCATCATTGTTCACAGCCATGTCGGAATTCATCGTTGACATCATAATGACTGCTTTATTTTTCATCGGCACGTATGAGCACAGCGTTACCTTCTCATGGAATCCAAATATGGTAGAGTGTAATTCCCTCGATTTCTTTGGAGCCATTTCACTGGGAATATAGGGCTTATTCTTCCTCAAAGTTCCAACTATAGTTAATTTCCATGAAAGCAAGTGTTTGGCAAGAGGTAGCGTGGTAAAAAAATTATCCATGCAAATATTTCTACCACTGCCTCGATATGCGACTGCTAGTTCCTTTACTACTCTTTCGCCTTGGGGTTTCTCTCGAGCGTTGCCTTCTTTGCCAGTGTAAATAATTCCGTTCAAGGGATAGGCATTCTCAGCGTCGCAAATCCACCAAACCTTAATGTCATATTTGGCCGGTTTTGAAGGAATGTATTGAGTAAACTTCGTGCGACCACGAAAAGGGTAAAGTTGTTCATCGATGGTTAAATTCTCCGTCGGCCTGTACATCTAGGATAAATTTGCGTTGAGCATAGTCCAGATATCTCGGATCGGAGCCGCTTTATCTTTTTTTACCCTTTGCTGGCCTTTGCTTTACCGCTCGATATAGTGGGAATGAATTAGATTTCCACATAGCACTTACGTGATCCTTGTTCGAATTGTTTACACCAGAACAAATCAAAATAGAAATAAAGGAGTACATCTCTTCTACGCTTACAAGCTTCCATTGCCGCTGTGAATCTGGATTCGCTGAATTGTATTCTGTGTAGACAGACAAAGCCTTTCTATTTGGGTGGGAAATAATCGTATTTACATGTCTTCTTTTGAGAAGGCGTTTGACATTGAAGATGTGGGGTTTGATTCCAGACGGTTTTGTCTTTGCTAATGTAAGCGTTGAGGGTTTCAGCTATTGGTGCTGCAGCTCGAGCTTGATGCTCTCTCTTACTTGCACTACTTTGATTCTCTACTTCTCCCTCTCATTCGGTATCCTCGTCTTCATCAGTTATGTCTCCATCGTCCTCGTCTTCTTCGTGAACTGTGTTTTCTCCAGCAATTAGAATTCTTTCATCATCTGAATCATCAGAATGTTCATGACTATGAGAAGACGTTTTCTTGGATGAAATTTTACGTGGTAGCCAGTCTTCGTCTTCGCTATCAGATGGCACGTCAGAATCTTCGTCGAAATCTCCCAAAAAATCTTTCAAATAGGCATCTTTCTGCGTACAATTTAATCTGAAATAAAACTCATGCATTATTTTTTTTCAATAAAATAACAGGAAAAAATGAATTTTTGAACGAAACGCTAAAAAAACTATAGATGTACATTCTATTTTACCTCGCAAATTCAGCTCTCGATAATTCCTCCATAACTCCAAAGTAATCAATTTTGCACTAATACATTCAAAACAATATTGATAAAATAGTCACTGCACAAAACCAATTCACTTTAGGAGAAGAAGCGACGATCTTATATCGATATTCTGCGTAGGCTAGCAAAGCGTAATCAGTTGCTTTGCAGCGGCACGTTCTGCGAATGAAGAATACATTCAAAATGAAGCTCACTTGTCAGGAAAGTTAGATTATTCCCTGAATAAGAGAGACAGGGGGTTCCCCATAACTTGTCACTAAATGTCGAGCACCTAGAGTCCATTAAAATGAAAAGAGTTCCAAGCGCCACCTAGGTGGATACCCGGGTACCCCGGGTGCCCAACAACGTAGGCAATATTGGGTGCGCAAACAAGGGTTAATCCAGCATCTCCACTCCAAATTTGAAGTTTTAAATAAGTTTTGTGGAGCCCAAAAATCGGTAGTACAGTCTAAAAGCATCCCAAAGAAAGGTCAAGATTTTGATACAAAGAAATTTGTGAATAATCGTGGAAGTGCGAGCTTGATGGACCTACTATTATTATTATTATACCATTGAGCCTTTTCCCTTCCGGGGTAGGCGTGACTTGCTCGGTTGGAAAGTAGTGAAATAGGTATATAGGTATGAGGTTGATCGGTATATGGGTAATTACCTAAAATGGTCTTGATCAATAAATATAATTTTTTTCAAGTGAAGAATTAATTTAAAACTAAATAGTTGAATTTTTGACCAATAAAGTTGCCTTTTCACCAAAAAGATTGAATGCCTACCAAAAGAGATTTGGAAAGTGTGACAGTGCTAATATGCCAAAAGTCGTCATGTGGATAGTGAGACATTTTTTCTCATCGAGTTATTTAAATCACTCATAATCAATCGTAATCACTCACTTCAACCCTTTCCGACATAATTTTATGTTGGCAGAGGCTTGAAGTGGAAGAATCATCTTATGATTGTAACATGTGATTGACAGAAATTTGAGGTTTTCCTTGAAAACATCTCACTCTCACGGACTTGAATGACATTATTCATTACAATCTCTTTTAGTCTATATATTTTAAACAAAATTAAATTTTTTCAGTGAGATTTGGAGACGTTTCGAGATCTCACAACTTTCGAAAAGGGTTTCCGATACTTTTTCCTGAATATTATTTTTCTCGAAAATGATTTTTTTTCTAAATATTTGAATGCACTTAGCTTTTCAGAATATTTAATAATATTTTCAAATATTCTGCAAAATCCGTAAAATCTTCAAAATTTTACTTTGAAACTTTAAAAAATCTACATTTGAAGATTAAATATTTGCAGATTTAAAGATACACAATAGAAAAACCTTGAATTTCAAAGATGTATGAATAAACTTTCCTAAATTTGGATGAATTTGGCAATCAAAAGCAAAGCTTTTGATTGAAAATCTTCCCAGTTAAAGAAATTTCAAATGTAAATCATCAAAGCTACAGAATTTTGCAGTGTAAAGAAATTAGAAAAATTTTCATTTAACTTTGCATAAGTTTTAATCGTAAATCTTAGACAGTGCATAATTTTTGTATGTATATTGAAAAAATTGAAAACTCCTTAACGTTAGAGATTTCAATATTTTAATTTCCATATTTTTGAAGAGATGCAATTGACAACTTTAGCATTTCACAAATTTGGACATAAAAATTCTTAAATTAGAACGATTTTGGTAGTAAAAAGTCGAGTTTTTAATCCCAAATTTTCCCAGTTGACGAAATTTCTAAAGCAAATAATCAAAATTAGAGATTTTGAAATTTCAATAACTAAAATTTTCAACATTTTTGATTTCATGCAAATTGTCAAAATATGAAAAAGGAACACAATCTTAAAGATATACGATTTGAAATTCCACAATTTTGATGAATTAAAAGAATTCATGCTTTAATATGAACGATTTGCAATCTACATTTCTTAAATTTTGTGTATTTGCAATTGAAGGCTCTTCAATATATAAAGCGCATACAAAAAAATGATGCTTTTCTAAAGGCTCTTATCTAGCCGTTTAAGATTTAGAATTAAACTTCATTTAATTTGATAGATTTTTCAATGCAAATTCTTCAATTGTTAACAGTATAAATAACAAAATGGATTTATTTTCTTAAAATTCTTATAATTTTTTATATGTGCAACATATTTGCCTGCAAAGAAAAAGTAAACTTTGCAGGAACTTCAAGTAACATAGATCGCTGACTCCAAGTATAACACTATAGTGTTTTATTGTTTTTTCATGAACGAACTGCAGTCTTAATTAGGTTTTTTACAGGAAAATTCCTAATACTGCAACTACTAATTTTCCTTGAACTGAAGGATTTCCATTTCATCGCAATAATTTTAAGCGGAAAGGTATGTTTATAAGATGTCAAACTGATGCATCTTAATAAACTGTCAAACATGGCACTAGAAAAAAGTCAAGAGACTAAAGTACGCGAAAAGTGAACAAAAACACAGATGCTTCAATTTTGACAAAGTAAATGAATGAATTTGAAGTTCATTTTATATTTTGATTGAACAATTGCGTGAGACAAAAATTTTCTTTCCTCTCCCTTTTCTGTCTATTTCATTCGTTCATTCGAAATTTCTAGTATACATTATATTTATAAGCGATATCAAAATTAACATGTTTCTCTTCCTTCTTACAGAATTAATAAGTTCCGTAGAGCTTGGACATACGACTTTGGCAGATTTATTTCCTGAATACTGGCAAAACGGTTACCTGCCTCCTATTCGAAGAGTTTCAATCTACCAAGCTGCAAGATATACTGCATTCACACAAGTAGGTCATCATATTCTGCGTCGTCCAAATTATGGACCCCCCGAGTACTTAGCAAGGGGTCATGTCATCTTTGCATGGGCGGGGAGGAGAAATGACATATCATATGCTGGTGATAATTTCTACCGAAGCTATGATTATCTTGAACCGCTATGGAGATTGTTTCCCTCACTAGAACATGAAGAACATTGGGTATTTCATACAACTCGTAACCATTGGGCAACTCTGGATCAAAATGAATTTGACAAATTGGGTGTTGGCCGTAGTTGGACACTTATTGAAGTGCAACAAAGGGCTGCTCTTGAACACCCGTTAACAACGGGCCATCCCGGTGTTGACACACGAGCACACCATATTGCATACTTAAGAGCAAACGAAGCAGTAGACATGATACAAGTCCCTGAAGCCGAAAAAATACATAGGAATCCATCACTAATTTCCGGTTGCGATACAAGAATCAGGACAAGATACGAAGAGGCATATGAGGCAGTATTCCGCACAATTGCAAGTGAGTATGATTTAGAAGTACATCACCGCTAAAATTAAAGTAAATTATTAAAAATATCCGGCAATTTTTTTATTACATTTTTGAAAGTTTGAAATAAGTTAACATAAATTTCATGCTTCCTTATTCAAAATCTAATATAGACTAAAATCATGACTGTATTTGGAGAAATGTCTGAAAGCGTCCATTTGTTATAAAAAATATCGTATTGGCCAAGGGGGAGAGGCACTTTTTCGACTTGTATACGTTTTTAGTACCGGTCATCGGCTCGCGCTACGCGCTAGTCTACGACTCGTACTGGAAACATACACTCGCCGAAAAAGTCACTCTTCTCTCCCTAGGTGCATAATATACTATTATACTTTTCATAGCTGATGCTACGTACGATGCCTTAATAATTATAAATAATTCATTAAGTCTAGAAAAAAAGACAAAATTACGGCATCGCATGCCATATTCTGTATACTGTTAATCTTAAGTTCACTGTGCTATGCACAGGTTTTACTGCGATTTTCCTCGCGTACTACAAAAGTATTGTAGGTGAATACTAGTGCAGATATTTTTAAAGACGGGCGCAGCCGCTGGGGTGTAGAATTAGTAGTCTTTTCCTGAAGGAACCCCGATTAATTGTGGATTCGATGAAAGAATGGGGCGTGTCGCGTAAGGTGTACCTGAATTGTGACAAAGAACAATAGTCCGGAAACAAGACAAGCTAGTTGTGGAATTTTGCGAAATCAACACAAACCACGTGTCATGTCCGCCTGGTTTTGATGGTAATTTCGATTCGGCACTCCATGGTTTTGACTATATATATATATATATATATATATATATGTGACGGGCGCCGAAGAAAGGGGGCTTACTGTCAAAAAATCGAGGTTTTTGCACCTTTAGATAGTTTTTGCGTTGCTCTTTTTAATGAAATCATCGCAAACAAATTTCGAACGTTATTATTGCTAATAATTGAGTTGTTAGGTACCCGAGAAATCAGGCTTTCGCTCGAGATCCCGTGAAACACCTCCCACCACTCACCACTACATCTCCGCGTCTCATCGATACCCGTCCGTGAGCCGCGTCTACGACCTATCTCTTTCCTCGTGAGAATGCAGTGGTAAGTGGAGAGGGAAGATTTCTTGAGTGTTCCCTTTTTTCTCAAACTCGCGTCTATCCGGTCGACTTCGACTGCTCGCCCTGAAAAATATTTCTTTCCAGAGTAAGCCTCCTTTCTTCGGCGCCCGTCACATATGTTTAAGTTAGACGAGAAAAATTTTGTCTTTTTCATTTTATTTTTTTTTTGGCAATATTGTGAGGATTTTTGCGGTCTTGAGTTGGGAAATTCAAGGATTGGTCCATCTCGTTGCGTCATCGAGTAGGGTCAGCTGTCACCTCCTTCTTAGCGAGGCTTCTACTGTCCAGAGTCCTTTACTACACTTTCTTCAGGTTGCTCTCAGTTTCTGCAAATTTCCACTCTCGAGTCCAAGATCCTAGGCAAGTTCCGGGTGCGGGCGTATTCTACAAGATTACCATGAAGTTCACTGCATGAACAGGTAATTTTCTTTTAAAAGTTACCGTAAGGGTTACCCTTTACCTATAATAAGGATAAGCCCAGGGCGAGGTGACCACTAATTCCGTTAGTGGACAGGCATCTCCGCCAAATTATCGTATGGGAGAGACCATACTAATGCTTGCGTGTGTTTCTCAAAATCTCCCGAGGGTTGCGTGGAAAAGCACCCTACAACTGCTGGCCGCGAGGTTCTATCCGCCAATCCTAGCCTGAGAGTCCAACCGTCCCTTAGAGGCTTCGAATCCCGTGGTCCGGATTCTTACTTCAACGAATTCGTGCCTAAGGAAATAGCCAATCAGCGGAAAGGAGAGAAGCACGTGAAGAGAAGATACGACAGCGGGGCAGACCAGCGTGGAGCGGATATCGTCGATCTCTCTCTAGACCGTAGGGATCCGTATAGCCAAGTTTCGCGCGCCTTTTCTCTCTCTGCTCCCCTACTCTGACGCCTCTCGGTCCCCGTGCGCGCGAGAACTATTAGCGCGCACAGTGCGTTTGTAGCTACGAGCCAAAACACAGCCTATCCATTTTGTAACAAAGCGTCGAGTAGGAGGAGAAGCGG
Organism: Andricus quercusramuli; assembly: GCA_932178445.1. Classification (NCBI taxonomy): domain Eukaryota; kingdom Metazoa; phylum Arthropoda; class Insecta; order Hymenoptera; family Cynipidae; genus Andricus; species Andricus quercusramuli. The sequence goes on along the minus strand of CAKNXH010064706.1, from coordinate 69,696 downwards.
AGCGTCTTCGAAAAGTTAGCAAGGTAGGATCTTCATCTGCCTAGGGGCTCAGCCAAGTTCTATTATCATAATTTTTTATTTGTAATTATCTCCTTGGCTGAACCACCTTTGTAATTTAATTGCCTTTGATCTCATCTTGCATCATGTATACTGTTTAAACCCTTTAATTTGGAGTACCGGTGTCTGGCTCGTTATGAAGCCCATAACTGTCGTTTGTTTGCCTCTGTTGAGACCTATTTCCCTTGCTTTAATTTATAAATTTTAACCCTTTGCTTCGATTTAACCCCTTAGCGACCAAATTTCTCGACCCTTCTCTTCTTGACTTATTCCCGACCTATAATACTATAAAAATGCCCCGTTAATTACGCATTCCTATCCTTCTGATTTTGTGCCGATGTCGATCCGACATATTGGAGTATATTTAGTGGTGGTGACATACATTTTCACCAATTTTCTTCCGACCTTTCTTGACCTGACGCAATGACCCGTCCTCCCTTGTTCTGACATGGATGAATCCCCTCTTCTATTGAAATGACCTTGTGCTTTATTTGTATTAGCGTTTCCTATCACGCCCTTTTCAGTCCGTGAATTCTATACGTAAATTACCTAATATTTTCCCGCTCTAATTATCTCGCTTTTTTTATAATAATGCCTGTGATAATCCTGTAATGCTTTGAAAATGATCCCCTTTCTCTTTTCACTCGTGGCTTTGTTCTTAACATGTCTTCCCTCATACTCTCCCGACCTTGGTATTATTTGTATCCCTTTATGCTTAGAAGCTTGACTTTTCCTGGTATTGTTCTTCAATTCGTCACTGGGGCGCCCCCCCACTTAGATTTAGCACTAGCGTCCCGACCTGCCTAATTTAATAATTTTACTATCGGAAATTAGAAAATTTAATTGTATCTTATCCATTTAACTGGACCATATATGTCAGCTTTCTCTTTCTATTTTGTTTATGTAAAGTCCCAGACACATTTTGTTGTTTATTGTCTGTTGCATACATTTTTGTTTTGTCATTATTTAGAGCAGAGTTTGTTAACATCATAATTCTTACAAATAAACTTCTTGTCAATTTTCTTAATATCTAAATAAAATCTTGCTGAATTATTTTCCGAACCTCCCCCTCTACTTTAGGGACTGAACTAGCCGTCGCGTTTGGATTGTCCTGGACCAAATCGTTTACCGTCTGCCACTCTATTTTATAGTTACGTATCGCTGTCGTTGTTTTCTTTTGGTTTTTGAGCTATTCATGGATTGTTCAGGACTGCCTTCTAGAAGGCTAGCGCCACGGGCTATAATAAACCAGATCTCATTTGTAGTTTTATTTGGGCAAGGCCTTAAGGAATCAAAATTTTATCATTGATTTATTTAGGAAAAAGGCCGCGTCACAAGACATTTCCCTCAAAGCGAAGCGAACCTCACAATTACTCCGTGTTACACCGTCTGAAAAATGTATCTCATTACGAAAGACTTATTATGAATATGTATCATATTGTTCATAATAATAAAAGTATTTGAAACTTATTCACAACTCATTCCACAAATTATTTATTATTATCCACAGGCATGTCTATGCTTATCAATTCAATTCGTTTGATTAAGCTATTTTCATTCGATTTAACATAGAGTTACTAGGTTATGCAGTAGGACCTCTCGGATCGGCTCGAATTTTCAATATTTATAAGTTTAAAAATCTAGATATTTGATCATTATTTATAATTTTAGTAACTATTTTTAACGACGCATAAAAATTACAAATTGAAGTTATTAATTAGTTAGAGCAAAATAAGATCCAGAGGAAAGTGATGTTAGGTGCCCATATTCATTTTTTCTTAATTTAATAGAACAAATTTATTTTTTACAATATGTATTCATTTTTATATTCATTTTGAATTACATAAAATTTCGAATCAAAAGTTGAAATCTACGTTAACCGGTAAGATATCTCGATCTGTGCTAGAATATTAATTGTGACTAATTTTTGTATAATAAATCACGTTGAATTATTACTAATTTATCAGATCTCATTAATTATTTATAATCATTTAACAGTAAAGTTTCTTGGGGTTCATTCCCTCCTGATATTATAATAGTTGCGTATTCTCAAATTTTTTGTCCCCCTCAGAAAATTAAAAGATCACCAAAAAAATAATCTAACTACGGAAGGAAAACTTTTTTCAATTCAGTTAAAATCTTTTTTTTATATTTAAAAAGTATATTTTTGAATTTTTGCGGGGAGTACTTTGCAGGAAGTACTTCATTCTGATTAGAGTGGTTGTCCGGTTGGTGACGGCATATAATATGGCCGCTAGCGATTGATTGTGTAAACAGTAAACATAACCTATTGGAAACGTGTTTTAGAAGTAAAAAAGTGTCTAAAGGATTTTCAAAATGCCTAGAATTTCACTAAAACTCGGCTTTGTAAAGTGTGACAGTGCGAAAAGTTTGAATGAAACTTGGTATCTTTACCGGTTCTTCCAACGGCTTCTGCCCATTTCTTTTTCACTTCTGTGCCCATAGGCAACCTTATAAATATTTTGTTTGGATTATCTTTACTATTGCAGTTGGAATCAGGTACAAAACATTTTTTTTTTAAGAAGCATATTCCCGAACATATGATTGACTAAGATTTGAGCTTATCTTTGGAAACATCTCATTCTCACGCGCTTGACTGATATTATTCATGACTATCTTTATTTAGGTTCTATATTTCAAGCAAAACTATATTTTTTCAGTGACATTTGTTTATGAGTGGCTGCTGCTTTTCGATCATTTTTAGTGAACAAATATCTCTATTAGAAATTGTAAATGGAATTTTCGCCAGCTGTCTGCCAGATACTTCGTCAGTCAATGTATTATTCTGCTGATTGGTTACGCGCTTTTTGGGAAGTGACGTTTCAAGGTCACAGAGTTTTTGAATATGGATTTGTATACTTTCCTCAACAAATTTTTATCTGGACAATAAAGTATTCGAACAAATTTTTAAATGCACTAAAATGTTCACAATGTTAAGCAGTATTTAAAAAATATATTACCTAAAATTCATGCAACGACCCCATTTGATAATCAAAAGTAAAGCTTTCGATTAAAAATCTTCCCAATCCAAGAAATTTTAAATGTCAATCATCAAAGTTACAGAATTTTGAAGTGTAAAAAAAATAGAAAAGTTGACGAAATTTCAAAAGCAAATAATCAGAATTACAGAATTTTTTATTTTGATACCTCAAACTTGCAACATTTTGGATTTCATGTAAGTTGTCAAAATATGAAGACAACTTTGAAGATTCACGATTTGAAATTTCACAATTTAATAATTTAAAATAAGTAGTGCTCTAATTTCAACAATTCGAAACATATGCGCCTGTATCGAAAAAAGAAAGTTTGCAGAAACTTTAAGTAACATGAATCTGTGACTCTAAATATAACAATATAGTGTTTTATTCTTTTTTCATGAACTAACTGCAGTCGTAATTGAAGGGCTACATCGAAGAATGGGACGTGCGTTTGGATCGCCCTGAACGTTGTGCAATCTCCCGAAAATCCCGCATGTCCCGTTCGCCCGTGTTTACATTAAAAAAAAGGTACAAATCGTTGATTCACAATTCAAATCAATTTTGATTCTGGTGGATCCATATGTAGATGTGCTATTTTTAATTTATTGTTGTGGACGATCTTCCTTTCACGTTCGGAGATTTTGAGTTCCACATTATGATCAGGGAATACATTTGTAATAAAGTAAGTACCGACATAGTGATCATCTAATTTAGACTTCCTAGGTTCTTTTAAAAAGTACACGTAATCGTCTACGGAGTAATTTTCCATATTAGATATTTTAGCGTAATGATATTTATACCTTAATTTTGCTTGTTTCATATTATCTCTGGCAGTTGCTTATGCTTCGTAGATATTGAAAAGTAACTCATCCAAATATTCATTATACTTTATGGCTACTTCTCCTGTTTCGAATTCGGACGGAATTCTGGCTTCTTCCCCAAAGACGAGCTTATGTGGAGAAAATTGCGTAGCTCACTGGACTGTGGTATTATACGACAACATCGCAAATTTGAGCCACCTGTCCCAACTATAATCCTGACAATAATATGTGAGATATTCTACGAAGACGTGATGACTGCGTTCCAAACCACCGAGGGATTATTTTTAAAGGTATGGCATCAGAATATTTAGTTAAGCAATCTTGAATGGTCAAGATATATTTATTACCTGACTCAGTTGTTGGTAAAGGACCTGCAATATCGATTTGTATTTTATTCAATGCTTTTCTGGGAGTATCTGTAATTCTCATGGGTTCCCTACCTTTTTGACGCACTAGTTTTGTCCTTTGACAATATTCAAAATTTTAAACAAATTCCTGTACGTCCTGTTTTATGCCGTCCCAATAAAATCTTTCGCGGACCCCTGGATAAGTTTTAGTAATTCCTAAATGTCCCCCCGTAGTAGACGAGTGGCATTCTTCAAGAATGTTCTCTCTTTTTTCGGAACCTGGAACTCTGAGTTCGTTTGAACACACATTTATAACGTATCCAGTTCCGCCGAAAATATTCTTAAGAATTTTCTCGATTCCACTTCAATGTAGGTAATCTAAACCGTTTCCCTTTTTTGACATACTACAAGTTTTAACGCTTAGGATGTCCATAGCCTCTTTGAGACCCGTGAAACAATCTTCTAAGGTTCTGAGGCTGGCCTTTTCGACGTAGGTAGATTTTGCTACCAGGTGGAAGATATACCTGTCGTTAATTTCAAAAACTGCTACGTGGAAATCTGGCAAAAAGGCAGCCAAAATACAAGATAGACAGGTGGCCAACTTATCGAAGAAGGATCCTTTTAAAGTCAACGCATGTTTTCCGGTTCTGTAAAAACCAGTCCAACTTAGGGATCGTCCATAAATTACGTAAGACGTTTTTCTTTTGTTTGAATAAAGATGGAAATAAAATTGCTGTGAAGTTGAGAAGGACACAACGATACAAACAAAAGAAAAACGTCTTACGTAATTTATGGACGATCCCTTAGACAGGTGGCCAGGTAACCAAGATGGCCAACTCCACAGGTTTTACCGTACTTGCTGCAGATCTCTGGAAGTGAAGGTACAGTCTCCCGCTAGTCAATGGTTCAGGGGTGGCTGACTGTGCTCACCGCGCAGATTCTCTGCGCCAGCTTGATCCTAGTTTTTCCGAGCGCTCTTGTACGTACGGGAATCCCGTCCTCTACGCATGCGCCAGGAAAATCTCCTCTTCTTAGCTCCGCGGCGATAGCAGACCTCCATTGCAGCCATGTTTTATGTTTAGTGAACATTTGTATTGACTTTTCTCAAGCTATCAAAACAATTTTCTTATTTTGTTAAAACTTTCAAAATATTGAAAAGCCCATAGCTTTTTTAATTCTTATTAAAATCAAAAATTCTTTAAGGATAATTTGCTTGTATTTTTGTCGTGTACCAGAAACACTGGCAAAAATTTTTTAGAACTAATTTTTTTTTAATTTTGAAAAATGCTTTAACTTTTTAAAGATTGGTCTAATCGAACTTGACCTTCATTTCGGGACCTTTAAAAATGTTATCAAAGGTTGCCTCGATTGGACAAGTTCTCTTGAAGTAGCGTGGCTACAACATTCAGATAACTACCCTCATGAAAAAAAATACCAACTCAAGATCACAGTATAGGCAGGTATATTCTTGTCGCAGCAGTTTGAACCCCCAATATCCCATCAATGTTAGGTCCATCACGAGTCAGGAGTCAGGACGATAACCATAATAACAGAAATTGATGGCGAGATAGAGGGAGGGACAGGGTTCCATAAATATAACGGCAACTGGTTGAAGCCTCTAGATCTAATAAATAATAATAAATCATCCCAGGTTCTCCAGGACTTTCAGGTATAGCTAGTCTGTTGATACAGACAGCTATCCTTATTTAAGAGAGGAAGTGGTGTCTATTTCAATACCCTAAAATTGATGGAGGTATAGGCTGAAAGGTAAAAGACCATAAAAAGACCAAACGTGGTTTGAAACTGGTCTTAATGTAATCTGAAGTTGGTCTTTCTTTTCACGAGGGTAGACATACAGAGACATACAAGAATAAAGACAGACAGACACCGACAAAGTTTTATGATTTCTGGACTCATGAGTGACAATGTAAAAATTAATTTTCTGTTTCATATGGAGAAATTCGGGAACTGTTTCGCTGAGTATTTGTTAAACGTACTGAGGGTACATTATTTTATTCCTGGATACTACTATGGGGCTATTAATATTATTTGTAGTTATCTACAAGTGACTTGAGTGACTATATTCAATTCAAACATTCATTCGCTGTTTTACATGCAGTAGCTTACGATTTGTTTCATTAAAAGTACTAGGGGTGGATGTTAGGTGTTACCTTATATCCTTATGGAGCTAGGAACATAATGTGGAGTTTTATAAAGGTGAATTTTATTTTTTTCCTAATCAGAAAGATGTATTAGCTGTATTACTTTCAGCGGAACTGTTACGTTAAAAGTATCCGGGGGTGGAATTTGGGAGCTTTTCAATATCATTGTGGAATTTGGAACATAACTTGGCGTTTTCTCAAGGTGACTTTTGTCACTGTTTTTGATTTTAAGAATATTTTCATGTTTTAATCCATTTTTCCGGATTGAAATTAATTGAATTAGTTGAAAATAATGGTATATTGTAGAAAATTCGTCTTACTTAGTAGGAAAATTAACCTTCTTTCTGGGAAATTCATCTCATTGGCTGAAAACTCGACGATGGTTGACCTGTTATTAGCGATAAAACAACTGAAAAGAACCACAAGCCTCTCAAAAATGATAATTATCAATTATTTTATCACATGAAACTATCGTGCAAATATGTGCAATAATGGAAGCTTTGAAAGAGGTAAAGTCAAACCAATAAAGATCTCTTTTTAGATCCTTCTCTCAAGCTATCAGCGTGTGACATCATATTCCGAATATCGCTGTTTGTTCTAGACATATAGGTATACAAGGAAATAGAATAAAGCGTCTTTACGAAATTCTTAAATAAACGTGTTTCTGTTTTCGTGGCTTCAATTCTAAAAGTCGAGGGAGATAGTAATTATTAGTCACCCATATAGCACGTGAAAAATTTTTACCACGGGTGGGGCAGGAGGTGAGAAAGGGGGAGTCCGGAAACCAAAATCATATTCGTAGTATGTGCTGAGTCCACTAGTGTATAAGTATACGCGAGCATCTTGTAGAAAAATCCTTTTCACCGTAAATCAGTATCATCTACTATCATCGAGTATAATAAAAAAGAATGAAGGTCACCACCGGGTTTCTATTCCTGGTTTTTGCAGTTGTCCTGGATTCTATTGGTGAATATATAATAATATATCATATCCAGAACTTCAATTGTTCTAGAAAATAAACGCGACTAATATCTCTTTTGTGTTACGCAATTTTCAAATTGAAATGTAAAATTATTATTGAAAAGAAACTTTTTTATATCATGGCGTATATCCTGTCCTTCAAAACTTGTAGTGACGGGATGTCGCATAAATCTTCAAACCAAGAAATAATAATTTTAAACAATAAGTTATGTTAATGGTTGTGTATACGCAGCCGGTACAGGTAACAAAAGAATTGTCGGAACCAGTAACAAAAAAAATGTCGGATTAGAATCCTGGTCCATTAGATAACCTCAAATATATATAATAATTTTTTCAAACGTATTTACAAAGCTATACAAAATTCTTATAGACGAGCTCGGAAGTAGAGCTGGAAACAAATTTCAAATTTTTAAACACAATGAGCAGGAAAGTGGCTATCATAAGACTACAAAAACGAAAGTAAAGGAGGCTAAGTTTCTGTACTTTTACAAGTGGCAGTGATGTGTAATGAAAAGAAATGTAAACTTACTCATTTTCAAAACCTTAATCACGTGTGATTCAGCACTAATAGTCATTTTATAACTAAATTGTTACTTATCAATGCGAACGGTTGCATATAACACGCACCACGATGCGACGTACCATCTGCTAATATACTTTTCTATATGGTGTATTATTCTTCAATTCTATTATCCAGATCGTATAATCCATTTTTCTCAATGTATTTTCTCTTGATATGGAAAATTTTCATTTTTGTCGACTAATAATCCACACAGCAGGCACGATCTGAAATTGTTTGTCTTGTTTCACGTTGAAGAAGCGTGGAGGAGAATAGAGATTGTATTTGAAACGAGTCTTATCAAAGTGTACTAGCAACCTTGCGTATGCCAAGGCGCGCGCCCATTACTTTTTTTCTTATGACCATAAAGTAAACCAAATACTTATTCTTTCTATGTTATTTATATTTAATTAATGTTACAAAATATCTGTATGAAATTTTTAGAAGGCACCACAGAATCATGTCCGTAGTCTCCAATCAGGAGCTCCTTTTCATTATTTTCTTTGTTAAAGGAGTAACGGATTTCTCATAATTTATTTGTAGGTAAATTCTGCCTTCGTTATCATCTGAAAACAAAATTGGGATTATAATTATAATTTAATTCATTATAATTGGCTCTTAAACTTGTTTAACACTTAACTTATTTGTAAATTATATTGCCATAATAAATTTCTTTATTTTATAAATTAAAAGAAATATTATTTCTAAAATAGATTGTGAATCGTTCGTTATAACATGTACATGTGTATATAAATTTCAATTTGATAAACGCCACGAATAATATTAATTTTTACTATTATTCAAGTTATTCAAAATTGAAAAAAATGGATGATACATTGAATAAGGACAGTAATAGTAATATAATCGCCACTAATATTTGACTATGCATTGTGAGATGTAGTGATTTTTTTCATAAAAAATCAATTTTTTAATTTCTATCATAAAGGATGCAAGTTATGACGAAAAAGTAAAATGTATTTAGTATAACTTGTTTATATTTGAACATCTTTACGTGAACATTGTCATCGTATCTGTTGTCGTTTACGTAAAACTCAGTAAATTCATTTATTATAAGAAGGAAATTATTGTACGATAAAACTTCCCAGGCCTTTATAAACGCTAAAGTCTCTCTCTTATTAAGAGCTTAATTAAACAAAAGAATTTTGAAAAAATGTAATTTTTTTCTTTAGCCGAAGTCTGTTTTTAATTTTGTATAGAATCATTTTTTTTCAAGCTATCGCATAATTTACTCAAAAAAAATTTCTTCCCGATATATCCTGCGACAATACATGTGGAACACGTGTATTTTTAAATTTAACTGCTCCGTTTGAGATTAAAAAATTATCTTTTTGGTTTCAAAATCAACCATTTATACGGAAGTATTCGTAACGGAAAAATATAAACTGAAAATTAATCAAATACTTAGCTGGAAGTTGATGTCATTTGTTAAAAATTCGTCTCTTTTGGTAGAAAGTTAATTCTTTTAGTTGAAAATTCAAATATTTGGTTAATAATTTGTGTATATATTTTAGTCAAAATCCTTCTTCTCTAATAGAAGATTAATCTTCGTGTTTGAAAATTCATCTTTTTGATTGAAAATTTAAATATTTACTTAAACGTTTAATAGTTTTTTTGAAAGCTCAAGTTTTTGGCTTGAAAATTCGAAATTTTTAATGAAATTAATTTATTGCTTGAAAAATCTTTCTTGGTTGATGAATTCGTGCTTCTGATTTGAAAATAGTGTCTTTAGTTTAGTTCAAGTGTCCCAAAATGAAGGTCAAGTTTGTTAGCCAACCATTTTGGGTGAAGATTCAAAAAGTGAGTTCTTTTTCAATGTTGTTGAGACCACTTTTTCTCAAATTTAAAAATTCTATGTACGGATATTCGTAGTACTCGAAAAGGTAAACAATTTCTCTCAATGAAATGTTTCTTTTTGAACAACCTAAAATACTGTTATAGGACTTTTTTCAATTTTCTTTTTTTTTAAATTTAAAATTCAAATTTTTACCGCAAAAAAAAATAATAAATAACCAATTTCATTTTGCGGTCAAAATATACAAGATATGAAAAAAATGAAGAATGAAAAATTGTGTATGTAAAAAAGATCTACAACGGAAGGCAAGTAACTGTATCACGCGCGGAACACGACAAGGGCCACCGCAAGTGTGGCCTTCAAGAAAGTAAATACGAAATTACGCACGAACCGCGGCAAGGGCCACCGGAAGGGTAGCCGTCAAGAAAAACTTCAAACGCACGAACACTGCAAGAGCCACCAGAAGGGTAGCCGTCAAGAAAAATTAAAACACACAAACACGGCAAGGGCCACCAGAAGGGTAGCCGTCAAGAAAACACTGTAAACCACTCCCGAGACGCGGCAAGGGCCACCGGAAGGGTAGCCTTAAGGAAAAACACTGTATGACGCGCAGAACGCAACAAGGGCCACCGCAAGGGTAGCCTTCAAGAAAATAAACACGACTTTTAAATCCACGAAACACGGAACGATTTAGCCCGAGAAATTCACAGTATCCGGAAGCGTGCACGAGTCGATGGTCGAGATGATGATCCTAAAGTCGAAATACGATGACGTAAAGCAGAAAGTCCCGAGGGTGAAAAAAGAGTGAGTGAAGAGAGTTCAAAGTGAAGTTTTAAAATCGTTTATTGTCCGCTTGAGAAAAAGGGTTAGACAGAGCAGCTGCTGCTGGCTTCTTTCTTTCTTTCTTTGTGGCGTCTTGAATCAGGTAGCCATGTTCCAATAAAAATTCGAAGTTTCAAATTCATGAGTATCAATAGTCCAATAAGAACCAGGTAATCCAGTAAATGCCAATAATCCCTCACACAGAATTCTTCTTACCTGACCGACCGTCGTGCGTCCGGTCCTGATCAGTAAATTCTTATAGTGTTCTTCCCTTCAAGAACACTGAAGTTAGTAATTAATTGTTTCTCCACTTTAATTAGATGAGGTCCATAGATTTAGGCAAACGTGGAGAACCACACCAAAAAGTACAGAGTACCACCACAAAGCCACAGATACCACACATAACAACTATGGAAACACGTCCGACTACTACCAGCTCTCGGCTCGCTTCAGCCTCAGCACGGAAGTCTCGAGGCGGTGGGAGCAGCGGCGAGCCCACCGATTGGCTGAGATCCGGCAACGGAATCGCAGCCGAGAGGTGGGGACAGCCACCCAGGCCCAATACCCGGGCCTTCGCGCGCCGTGCCCATGTTATGCCGGAAAATCTTATTTATTAGATTATTAGAATTTTTAATTAGAAATTAAAAATACTTAGGGTTACTTAAAATTAATAAAATTTAAAACCTACGCCTAAAATATATTTAACTTCAATGCTGCGAAAGCGGAATTGAGATAAGTTAATTAGAAGGACCGTTCGGTTATTTCTCCTCATAACTAAATTAATAACAATAATCTAATTAATAAAAATATGTACATATAATCTGAACGGTCGTCCTAACTAATAAGTTAAAACGAAATATTTATTTTCATAAATTTAACTTAGTTATTAACGAAAAACTAGCTTAAACTCTGAAAGAGTTAGATTTCTTAAATAAGAGTTGTTTGTCGATATATGAGTGTGTATAAAATTATAAAAACTCATATATCAACTTAAAATTGATATTAGGTAGTCAGAGAGAAGAAGATAAGGGGGGTGAGGGTAATAATGAAAGGACGTTCACTTGACACTTTAAAATTGATATATTGATATTTCAAAAAGCTTGATAGGATTTTCAAGAATTTATAGGGATTAGCAAACATTTCAGAGGATTTTTAAAACGCTTAACAGGATTTTTAGTGATTTCAAGCAATTTTAGTGAATCAAAGAATTTTTGAATGATTTAAAAATTTTGAATACTTTGAATAATTTGAAAGAGTTTGAAGAGATTTTAAAGAGTCTTTAAAGTATTTTTCAATCAACTCGAAGTAATTTTAGGGAAATTATAAACAATTTAAAACTTATTGAAATAAAATGCTAATAAAAACACACGTAGCGCTCTATTATAATTGAAAACAAAAAATAGTTATTTAAAAAAAAACTCACTCAACGAAAGTTTTTGGAACCGAAAATTAGGCTCTATGCCAACAGGAATCCCTGGGTACTTCAATCTTGGTGCTCCACTCAGAAAATGAAGATATTTTTAAATAATTTAATTTTTCACAATGATTAAAATCAGGAAAAAATAGGTATGATTGAAGTCATCCAGTCTTCTATAAAATCTTAAAGATCGGCAAGAAATTTCACTAAACCTAAAACACTTCAAAACATATACAATAGTTCCAATTCATTTTAAATGTTTCAAAACTATTTACAACCGATTTTAAAAACATGTATAAGATTTTAGGTATGCCATAAATTTTAGAGAATTTTGAGGGGTTTCAAAATACTGGAAAACATTTTAATGAATTGTGAATTATTATAGTAATCGAATTCTGTTCATTATGCATATATTGCAGCATATTAGGATCTCCTCGTCCCATAAAAAAAAATTATCTTGAAATAAATGCCAATGATTTGGGAATAATGATATTATATAATTACTGGATTTTAAACATTTTCCGGGGATTGGAAGGATTTAAAAAAATTTCAACTGTGATTTTAAAGGATTCCATGCAATTTTCAGGGACTTTCTAGAATCCCTTACAATTTCTTACAATCTCGTAAGACAAATTTGAATTTTTGAAAATCAACTCTTGAAAACCCATAAAATTGTTTGAACCTTATAAATTATTCCTGAAAATCTTCTTAAATCACTCAAAATCTTTTGAAATCTCTCGAAATTCCTTGTAATCACTTTAAATCTCTTTGAAATCATGCGAAGTTTCTTAGATATCCCTTGAAATTCTTTAAAATAAAATAAAAGTTTTGAAATCTTTTGTAATCTCACAATAGACCTGAAACTCCTCTGAATATTACAAAAAAAAATGCTTAAAAATCATTAATATCACTCAAAATCCCTTAAAATTGTTGTACATGATATAAGAACCCTTAATATTTTCAAAAATCATAAAAAATTGTATACAATCTCGCAAATTCCCTTTAAATTTTTGAAAATCATCCCTTATAAACCTTTGTAATTGCTTTCTATATATTACTTATTTATTTATTACTATTTATTATTATTTATTATTTATTTATTTATTTATTACTCTTCAACTTTAGTTTAAATCACTGAAACTCTCTTGAAATAGATCAAAATCCCCTCGAAAATCCCTTAAAAATTCTGGAATTCATCTGAATTATAAAAAATGTTATTGAAACAAAAATCCCTTGAAAATCCTAAAACTTATATCACTAAAAATCCCGTCAAAAATTTTCAAAATCATTTGAAATTCCTCTGAATGCTTCAGAATAACTTAAAATGTCTTACACACAAGTAAAATCCTTTAAAATTCTTTCAGATTATTTAAGAATTCTTGAAATAATATAAAATCACTTGAAATATCTTTATATCTTTTTAAATTTATGAAACCTTATTTAAATCTTTTATTGTTTAATACAATATCGTGAAATCCCTTTAAAAGTAAATTTTTGTGAAATCCCTTTAAAGGTAAATTTTTGCCAATCTCGTAAAAAAATTTCAAAACCCCTGAAAACTCAAGGACAGACATGAAAATCACTTTAAATTCGACAAAATACATAGAGAATTTGATAAATTCCTTATAATTGCGAAAGGAAGTTTAAAAGTCATAAATACCACATTTATTCGCTCTGCCATGGGATTTGTTCCATGTCTCCAATTGGAAGAACAAAAACCTTGGTTTTTGACCCAGAAAATTTAATTAACAGATAATAAAATAAAAATAATTAAAATGAAATTTAAAATGTAGAAGAATCATCTTACCACCATATTGATTATGATGTTAAATTTCTTGTTTACTCCTCGTCGAAAACTTTACAACGTTCCGGTCGTTCTAATGGCAACTTTCAAAACTCAAGTCTCAATACAATCTAAAAAAATGTATAATTTTTTGAGAATTTTTTGAAATACTTCCAGAATGTAAATTATTTTTGAATTTTTTCAGAACTTTTACATTTTTTTTTGAATTATTCGAATTGTTTCTATTTTTTTTTTGAATCCTGCAATATAAAAAAAAAGTGAATGACTTAAAATAAAAAATAATTTCAATTTACGTAGAAATGTTAGTAATATTTGTTCAGTCTCCTTACACCTGTTACGTCTCGGAGGAGACCCACTTACCTCATCATAAAATTATTAAATATAAACTTACGCTACTTCCTCTTTTTTGATCCTAAATTTGTAAAAAATAGGAAACATGGATTTGAGGAATAAGCATGACGAAAAGTTGAAATAGTTGAATTTAAGATATAAAGTTATATTTTATTAACAAGAATTTTACAAATGTGTGATATGTGAATATTGCTTGAATTGTTTTAATTATTTTCAATTGGTTCCCGCGACATGTAACCTCAGGAATGTCAGGAAAATCTTGTCTTAGTGTCCACCCTTTAAAAAAAGGAAAACACTTTAGTGACGAGATTTTTAATTGAATTCGAAAAAAGAAAGAAATAAGGGATAGCAATGTTGGAGGCAAACTTAACGAAGATTTTTAGTTGTTGTTGCTCAGAACGTTTGGAACTCTTTATTTGTTGGTTGTGGAGGTGATCAGTGGTCCTTTGTTGTTGATTCCTTTGGAGAACTTCCGGAATCCTGGTGAGGGATACGGTTTCGAGATTTGGGCTGATCTCTCTTGTTGCGCTTTTGTATATCGATGCAATAGCTGGCTCCCGAACTGCTGGGGAGTGTTTTCTTCAGTTTAAGGGGTCACTGAATTTAGTTATTTAGACTAATAGTTCACTTTTAATTAAATGTATTGTTTTTATATTTTTTAGTACAGTTCACTTTTGTTTAGTTTATTAATAGTTCATTTTTGAATAAACGTACTGTTTTTATAAATTTTTAGTAGAGTTCACTTTTGTTTAGTTTATTAATAGTTCACTTTTAAATAAATGTACTGTTCCGGAGAGTTTTAGGGCAGCACTTCGTCGGTAGAATTAAACTTAATGTTCTGAAGAGTTTTTGGGCAGCGATTCGACGGTAGAAATAAACTTGTCTTAACCCTTAAAAACGTGGGTATATATAGGCAGAAAAAGTGATTGGGGATGGAGAAATAGTCCCTTCGTGGACCATTTTTGAGAAGATTTATTGCATTCTTGACCCAGATCCTGGAATAGTGCGTAGGTGGGAGGCCACGCGCCGGTGTATCCAATGCATTTTCTCGAGGGGTGGTCGGCCGCCACATATCATTGTGACGTTTATAGCCGTTTCACCAATTGGGCCATAGTAGATGGGCCTCACGTGTTCCTTCGTGGGGCTTCCGATCTTCTGATTGGTTGTGACGTCAGTGACCGCGCATGCACATTTGTATGATTTAATGTTCTTTAGAATTTGACACAGAATTTTATAATATGATTCACAATATAAATAGTAAATGTTTATAACAATGATAATTGATAATAATAGATCATGATGATTAATAATAAGAGATACGTGGTTTAATTTATAAATGATGCACTACTCGGATATACATATAAAGTGTTAAATATGTCTATGTCGGTAAGGTAGGGTGCTTATGGTAATGATAGGTACTGAATATTTATCATAATTGATATTGAATAAATAATTTTTATTATGAATAACTGAATATTATGTTTATATAGCGGTCACAGGCCGTGATATTTCAATAATCTATGAGTGTTGTTCAGAGAGTATATTCAAAGACTACTTGCTCTTATGGTAATGGTAGGTACTGAATATTTATTATAATTGATATTGATAAATGATTATTATTATAAATAAGTAAATATTATGTATATATAACGGTCACAGGCCGCGAAACACCTATCAAATATCAATTAAAAAATACACAATACACACAATAAAATTTGGAAGCTTTTCAAGAATTCGTATAGGTTTGAAGAGAATAAGAAAATTTTCTGCAGTATTCAAAGGCACTTACTTTCAATTTGCAGGAAACATTCAAATTATGTGAAAAGATATTTAGAAGTTCTGAAAATATTTCCGAAATAATTTACATCGAAGATAAATTTTTCAAGTTCCTTGAGGATTTTTGAAGGTTTCATAACAATATGAAAATGCTGTAAAGATTCTTGGGAAAATTTTTTGTAATTTTTCATCTTGAACAATTATGCTACCATGAATATTTATGAAGATTTCTGAAACATTAAAGAAGAATGCGGATTCCAGAAAAAAATTGGACTCAGTTAAAAAAATATTCAGGATTGTAGGAGTTTTAGGAGAAATTTATTTTGAAATTTTTGTCTACTGAACATTTTCTTAATCGGGTTAATATTCGTAATTGGGTTTCGATTTTCTGAGGACTCGCTCTGTGAATGCGAATTTTGAAAAAATATTTAGATGTCTTGCGAGCACATTTTTGTACGGCCCCTGGATGTTTTGAAAATTCTGTCCTCTTTGCACACTTCCATTGCTTCCTTTCCATCCATTTGCAGACAATTTCACATTTTCTGTTTATCAAATTAATATTGTTATCACACATACATGTACTGACTCTGCATGAAAATTGACTCAGGGCTGTTGGACTTAAGCTTTAACCTGAAAATTCAATCATCTCATTCTACTAAATAAATACTAGAATTAAATATGTTTTAGATAACTACAAGATTAAACATAATATTAAGACTCTCCAAAAATTAAAACTAGAAAAATTAATTTCTCACAAGAAGCAGTTTATTTGACAATAATTTGCAGTAATCACATAAAATCACAAAATGTACATCAAAATATATACATTAAAAATATTAATTCATCACATCAGGGTGTTCCAAAAAAAGCTTTATTTTTTCTGAAATAGTTTCACTACGAAGTTTATCTTTTGGTATCAAAACCACCCCTGAATTTTTTTTTAATTCAAAGAAAATATTTAGGGGTCACCCAAGCCCTTTTTTGCGAAAAATGCTTCTCTTATTTTAATTGCCACTGTTAATAAATTATTTTTCTTGATCATATCTGCACTATATTATGTTTATTGGAGTACTCTGTCCAGGTACGCCAAAATAAAATGATCTGTTAACAGCGGAAATTAAAATAAAATAAATAAAAATATAAATAATAAAATAATAAACTTGCTCTGTTTCCTCTTCGCAGACTTCCACTGCTTCCATTCCATTCATTTGCAACAATATCAGACCTCACACAAGGTGACCGGAATCTAAACAATTTTGAATTCGTATCCAATTCGTATTCGTTCGTCTTCTCCGTCGTACTCTGCGTTATTGCGCGCGCATGGTGGTGGGAGGAAGGATGATATTATTGCTGATAATGATAATAATAGTCAATTTTAAAAAGTCAGTCTTCGAAATCCTTTTTTAGTTTCCCCGGAACTTTCAACAAACGAAATAAAAAATATTTTGGTATACACATCTTTACAACTGAAAGAATATGAGAATTGAAAGCAAAAGGTTTGTAAATATTCGAAACACCACTAGTAAAAGTCTAAGCTTCAAATTTCGTTTCACATTTACCCATCTTGACCTAATGGGCAACACATGATTGTAACCATTTAATGTACATAATAATTTAATTCAAATTGTACCGCTCATGCGCGCGCGTGGTGGAAGGGTCGAAAAGCCAATTTGTTTGTAGCTGTAATGATCTGCACGTGAACTGACTGAGCGGTGTCAGGCAAAGTCCGAAGTAGCACTTTCACTTCAGTTTTTGTTTAGAAATAATCGTCAGTACATTTTTGAAAAATCTTATGGAGTATATTTATCAATTTTTGTTTCAATATAATTATTCATTCGTTTCTTTCTCTAGAAGAAATAAAAAAATAATCTCGATATGTATCATATTTAACGTAGATATTAATAACATTTCTTATTATAATTTAAAACGTTTAATTTGGCTATTCCACTCAAAGTCCGATTTTTTATTTCTCAGTAAACCTTAGTATCATTGTTTAAAAGGTAATTGAAGATTTAAATGATTGAAAATTTTAATTGTTTTCCACTCACAGCTTTCTCCATGCGGTCTCCTCCACCGTGACAATACCCAAGATGCGATTTATGAATCGCGTCAAATGCTTCGTTAACACACAAAAAATATTTCACATCCTACTGCTTTTCGGGAAGTGGCGTAATCAGTTTCTTGTGATCTTCAAGCTTGAGAACATCGTAATATTCAAGACGCCTATAATAATCCAACGTTGATTTTTCCTTTTTTTTTGTTTAGCACCTTCAACTTCCTTCACGATCTCATTGTATCGTTCTAAATTCAAAATACGCGAAGAGTTTTCTGCAATTTTGAGGGCACTAAATTTCTCTTCGAATTTGATTTTCATCGCTTGATTTTCCGCTACGTCAGCCCTCGTTGAGAATTTGCAAAAACACTATCAATTTATAAATATTATTCCAAAGCGATAAAAAATCATATTTGGAAATCCGCACTGAAACTCCAACCACAAAATTTACTTTTAAAATACCTCCAGCATAAGATCAAGAACTGCTATTCAAAAATCTTACAAACTACCACGACCACGCCAAGAACCAGATTAAACTATTGCCGGTTTGAGAATAACTTTGCAGGTGCGTCCGTACCTAAATAAAAGGGCGGTGGGATATATTCGATGTCTGAAAACTCTCAATAATTGAAATCATTGTTACTACTTTCTCTCTTATTTACAATCTTTCCGTCTCTATTCCTCTTCCTCCTTCCTTCTCTTCATCTCCATCTTACCCAACACTCCCTTCACCCATGCTACTGCCTTTTTCCCCCCCTTTTCATGCAACAATACCTCCATGCTTATCTCACTTCTTTCGACCTCCACGCACTCCTCCAACCAGTGCTCCACTCTTGCATCCCCCTTTCCACACAGTTCACACATCCTCTTTTCCCGTGAGAGCCAGAACCTATTGAAAACCTCCATGCTCCCACACCTCATACTCGCTATAACCTCCTGACTTCCTTTCTCTCCATTCTCACATAAATATTGCGCTCTTGTCCTTGGCATAATCCACACATCGTTCCCGTTAAACCTTCACTCTCTTATTCTCTCTTCTCCCTGTGTCTTCTCTCTGTCCATAGTATTTTGCTTAACCAAGTCACAAACCTTCCTTCCTTCCTTCCTCGTGCATCCTTCTCACTTCATCCATCTGCAGTCCATTCATTCTAAAATACCTTTCCCTCTCAGCCTCCATCTTCCCACCCCCTCTCCTGTTCTCCTTCTCCCACCAACACTCCCTAACCAGCCTACTTCCCCCCTCTTCCAAATATTTCTCCTCATATTTACACAACCTGCTCCCTGCTAAAATCCCTACACTTGTTCTCCCCGTCTCCCTCCTGACTTAGGCGTGTTCCTTGCCAACCCCAGGGTCCACTTTACATACCTCTCCTGCGTTCTATTTGCCTCTTCACTTTCTTTCCACCCCCACACCTCCACTCCATACAATAGAACACTCATCACTAGAGAATCAAACAGCTTCATTCTTCGTCCAAAATCATCTGCGAATAGCTTCTTTCCCAACCCCCACACCTGCCTCATCACCACATTTGCTCTCCTCACTCTCTCTTTTATGTGACCATCCACTCCCCCATTCCTCCGAAACACGAAGCCCAAGTACACAAACTCTTTCACCTCCTGTACCTCCTTTCCCTTCCACTTCCACTTCCACTCTCCTCCCTTATCCCTTCCCCCTCCTTTTCTGAACACCATAACCTTGGACTTTTCCGCATTTAACTCTAACCCCTTCTTATCCAGGTATCTTCTCAACCTCTTCGTCATCTCCTTTAAGGCCTCCTCGCTATTTGCCAGCAACACTATATCATCTGCATACGCTGGTGACCAAATTCTAACCCCTCCTATCCTGACTCCTCCTACCACCCCAGCCTCCAGCTTACTTTCCATATCCGCAATTAAAATTGCAAACAGCGTTGGGCTCAGAGGACACCCCGGCCTTAACCCCCTATCCATCCAGAATCCCTCCGAAATCCTCTCCCCTCCTCTTACCTTGTCTTTGGTCTCTTCATATATCTCCCTTACCCTCTCAATTAGGCCTTTTTCTACTCCCCTATCCTCCATCGCCTCGCACAACATCCCCCTATCCACCGACGGAAACGCGCCTTTGAGATCCACAAAAAACGCGCACACTCTCTTCCCCTTCTTCGCTAATTCTCTATCCACCACGTGCTGCAGAACGTAGCTATTGTCGATAGTACTCCTACCCGCCCTAAATCCCGCCTGCGTCTCCGGCAATATTCCTTTCCCCTCGACATGCTTCCGCAGTCTCTCTGCCACCACCATCGTGTATACTTTATACACCGTATTCATTAGCGTGATCCCTCTATAATTTGCCTGCCCATCTCTATCTCCTTTCTTATATAGTGGCACTATTAACACTTCTCTCCACCCTCCTGGGAATCCCTCGCAATTCCATACTTTCTTCACTACCTCCTTCAGCCTCTCCCTAACCTCTTGTGTACTAAACAGCCATGCTCCGTTCTCCACCCCATCCAACCCTGCTGCTTTTGACCTTTTCAACTTCCTTATCTGCTTCTCTATCTCTTCGTCATTCAACTCCTCCATCTCTGCCTCCCCCGTTCTTCTACTTCCCCCTATCGTCTTCCTTGAATCTGAGCCCTGGAATGATTCTTTACAAAATTCCCTCCATTCCTCACTTCCTATCTTCTCGCTGGCCCCCACCCTCCGCTTCCTAAACCTATTTATTATCTTCCAGACGTCCCCCTCTGTCTTAACATTTGCTAACTCCTCTTCCAGCTCTTTCTCCTTTTCCTGTTCTTTCTTCTTACACATCACTCTAAACCCCTTCCTCATTTCGAAGTACTCCTCCCTCCTCGCAATACCCTCTTTCCACGTCTTGTACTTCCTCTTCACCTTCCTTTTCATCTTCTTACATTCCCTATCCAACCACGGCTTCACCATTCCTTTCTTCTTCTTTCTAACTACCTTCTCTTGCACACACCCTTCCACTTTCTCTTTCAGATCCTCCCTTATCAATTGATAAATATACTGCATAAGATTTCTTAACAATTTACTTTTGGTCATTTCTAAAAAAACTTTCAAATCCGATCACAATTTCGACCTGTAGACTATTTCGAATTGTAAATTCCCGAGCCGGCCCACTGTGCAGCGGGAAAAGTAAACCCCAAAGGTTTCATTTTTACTCCGGACTTTGCCTGAGCCTGTCGGGCACTTCGCGATTTGACCAGGCAGAGTCCGAAGGGAAAGTGTTACTTCGGACTTTGCCTGACACCACTCAGTCAATTCGCGGAGGGATCAGGCAGACTGAGGTGCGCCGGCACATCGGACTTTGCCTTAACATATACATTGCAGATAACTTTAAAAAACGTTATTGCAAAAAGTTCGAAAGCACTTTAGCGCTTCGGTTTTATAGCCGGGAGGTTGATTGTTCTATTCTAGTAGCCTGTGCTTCTTATTTATTTTTCATTTCTTGAAAATGTTCATAATATAATTTCCCTGAATAACCCTTTGAGGCGCACATTTTTGTGCTAGACTTGCAATGGGTACTGATAGTGTTTCCAAGGTTTTGGGGGTCGCTGATCACGAATCCGTTATCAGAATTTGAAAACTCAAAGTGGCGGATCCAATATGACGGCTATTTCAGTCAGAATTGCAATTTGCTGAGTTATTCACTTGGGAAAAGATTCTCTGCGCCAGCTTAATCCTAGTTTTCCGAGCGCTCTTGTACGTGCGGGAATCCCGTCCACTACGCATGCACCAGGAAAATCTCTTCTTAGTCCCTGGCGACAGCTGACCTCCATTGCAGGCATATTTCATATTTAGGCAACATTTATATTGAAATTACTCAATCTATCAAAAAAAATTTCTTATTTTGTTAAAATTTTGAAAATATTGAAAATCCCATAGCTTTTTTAATTTTTGTAACAATTGAAAATTTCTTCAGGATAATTCGCATGTATTTTTGTCGTGCACCAGAAACACTGACAAAAATTTCTAGAACTAATTTTTTTTTATTTTGAAAATGCTGCAACTTTTTGAAGTTTGGTCTAATCGAACATGGCCTTCATTTTGGAACCCTTAAAAATGTTATCAAAGACTGACTCGATTAGACAAATCATAAATAATGCAAGTTATGACAAAAAAGTAAAATGTATTTAGTATAACTCTATTATGTGTGAACTTTTGTATGTGAACATTTTCATCGTATCTCTTGTTTACGTAAAACTGAGTAAATTCGTTTATCAGCAGAAAAAAATTATTCTGTCGATAAAACTTCCCAGGCCCTTATAAACGCTACAGTCTCTTTTATATTAAAAGCTAAATAAAACAAAAGATTTTCTAAAAATGCCAATTTTTTTCTTCAGCGGAAGTCTGTTTTTAATTTTTTTTAGAATAATTTTTTCAAGCCATCGCATAATTTGAACACAACAATTTCTTTCTGATATATTCTGCGACTGTACGTGTGGAACACGTGTATTTTCTAATTTAACTGCACCGCTTGCGATTAAAAATTGATCTTTCTTGTTTTAAATTCAATCATTTATGCAAAAAGATTCGTAGCGGAAAAATATAAACTGAAGATTAATCAAATTAAATTTGAACTAACATCACATTCATTGTTCAAAATACTTAGCTGGAAATTTATGTCATTTGTTAAAAATTCGTCTCTTTTGGTAGAAAATTAATTCTTTCAGTTGAAAATTCAAATATTTGGTTTATAATTTATGTAGATATTTTATTCAAAATTCTTTATCTCTAATAGAAAATTAATCTTCGTGTTTGAAAATTCATCTTTTTGATTGAAAATTCAAATTTTTAGTTAAACGTTTAATAGTTTTGTTGAAAGCTTATATTTTTGGCTTGAAAATTAGTAATTTTTTATAAAATTTTCTTTATTGTTCGAAAAATCTTTCTTGGTTGAAGAATTTGTGTTTCTTGTTTGAAAATAGTGTCTTTATAGTATAGTTTTTCTCTCAGAATAGTAGCGAAACAGCGTCATCGCTGGAAAAAATTTAAAACTTCAATAAATGTAATTTATCTTAGTGCGTTTGAAATTATTTTGCAGAAACACAAGAAAATTCAAAGGAAATTAATATAATGTTGAAAAATTCAAAATGACTTTAGAGCACTTCAAGACGAATGAAACACAAACTGAAAACTGAAAAAATATCCACTATTCAACTGATAAGAATTGATTTAATTTAAAAGAATTCCGGTAAATTAAAGAAATTCGAAACAGATAATAGAAGACTTCTTAATCAATTAGTAATAATTCAGGGTGAATTTCAAATAAACTCGAATGAATTGCAAAACATATTCGAAAATCTCTGCAATTCTGTAAAAACCTAAATAATCTCTCACTTCTTGTGAATGAATTCTTTAAAATACATTAGAATATTATAAATTCCAGTGAAATTGTATCAAATTTTCTAATATTTTCTTGTATTTGATTTTTTTATTCTTAATGTTATTTCTTACGATTAAAACAAAAATTACGCGTCCTATTAAAAAGTAATGTAAAGCGAATTTGTAGCCCAATTTCGGGCAAACAATTTTTGGGTTTTCGTTTTCTTTGTAACTTGAATCGTTTTTCCAAAATCTCATTGAATAGTGACTGATAAGAAATTTGTAGGCCTTTTTATAGTTGAACAACATTTGTGAAATTTTTTTTTTTTCGTAACTTGTCTCGCTTTTTCAAGAATTAAATTTTTTTATTTTTTATTTTCAATGTTATTTTTCACGATTAAAAAAAAAACAACCCGTCCTATCAAAAAATAATCAATATAAATTTTGCAGCTCATTTTTTGGTTTAACAAATTTTATTGATTAATTTTTTTTCGTAGCTTCTGTCGTTTGTCAAAAATTTAATTTTTTTGAATTTTTTTTTCGCGGTTAAAACCAGAACCGTTGGTCAAGAATGCTCGCTAACGAAATAGTCTTTCGAAAGTTATCCGATATACAGACGACGACGACAACGATAGACAGACAAAGTCGTAAATCCTGTTTTTCTTCGGATTCAGGTGATCTCGAAACGTGAATGCAAAAAACAGAAGACCCGTAGCCATTATTTTTATGAATAAAAAAATAAATCGAAAAGCGTTATCGCATGAATCTATCATACAGAATTGTGCAATAATTGAAGCTTTGGCAGAGGTAACGTTGGATCAATAAATATCTGTATTTCAAGAATCTTTGTTTAAACTGTGAATTTCTATTGACTCAGAAAAAACCGTATTTATTAGGAGACTTTGTCAGGTGACATCATTTGTTATAAATTTTTATAGATTTATTAATTAAAATTTACTTAAAACCAAACAGATGAATCTTTAAGTACAGTTACGATGAATATACAACAGAAATAATTGCATAGTCAGTTAAAATAATAAGATTTTCGATTTTTAAAAACACTTTAGAGCTAATAAATGAATTTGTCTGTAAAACAGTATAATTTCTAACCCAAGCAGATGCATTTTCCACCAAATAAGAATTTTCTGGGGAAATTTGAAACAAGGATTATTAATTTTCTACGAAAAAGACGAATTTTTATGCAAACAAGAGAAGAAAAATCGACTTTTGAACACGGCAGTTTAATTTTCCGCCAACAAGATGAACCATTATACGAAAAAAAGAATTTTCAACTTTTTTTGGGAATTGGAATTTTTTTGGGAAATTGGAAACCCAGAATATTAATTTTGTACGAAAAAAGACGAATTTTTATGACAAAATAGAAAAAAGTTTCCACTAACGGTGGAAAAATTCAACTTTCAGT
The DNA here is from genome assembly GCA_932178445.1 of Andricus quercusramuli. Classification (NCBI taxonomy): domain Eukaryota; kingdom Metazoa; phylum Arthropoda; class Insecta; order Hymenoptera; family Cynipidae; genus Andricus; species Andricus quercusramuli. Next base: position 44,986 of record CAKNXH010064706.1, on the reverse strand, counting down.
TGTAAAAAATTAATTTTCAATAACAGAAGAAACGACCTTTTAACAAATTAGTTTAATTTTCAACAAAAAAGATGAACCATTATCTCAACAAAAAAAAAAAATAATTTTTAACTACGCAGTTCTATTTTCAATTACGAAACTATAATTTTTAACAAAACAATGAAACTTTCAAGCAAGCAGATTAATTTTCAACTACAGTTACGATGGTTATACAACTGAAATAGTTACATAATCAGTTAAAATAATTCTATTGCCTAAGACAGATTTATTCCTAAGCCAAAAAAATAAATTTTCAACGAACTTATTCAATTTTCAACCAAGCAATATTTTCAGCTTTATTCTCATCGTCAGGAATGCGGAACTAAAGGCGAAAGAAATAGAAATATGGCAAATAAATTACTAACAAGAATTTCAAGATTTCTTTTTTACTGGCCATTAATATATTAGGCCTACAAATTAATTCTTTCCCTGTAATATCATGTTTTAATAATAAAGTTCTAAACGGACTCGACACGAAGGCACCCGAATGTCTTCGGTTTCGCGATCTCGCATCCCCAACCACCATCGTTTCGCGTTGTTTTGCGTGATGCGCGCGCTACATCGCATCGTCTCCCTTCACCCCAAATCCCAAAACCCGAGCTTACGCGAAAGCACCCGACTGTACTCGAGTGCGCTAAGACGCAGCCCCCCACCATCAAATCGATTCCCAGCACAGCAACCCCAGAGCCCTCCAACTCCCCGTGTCAACACGAGTTGACACGGAAGTAGCCGACCGCACTCGAGTGCGATGCGATCTCGCATCCCCCACCACCATCGTTTCGCGTTCCATCGCGTCGTGCACGCGCCACATCGCATCATCTCCCCTTGCCCCTTCCCCTATCATGCTATTTCGCAACGCCAACTCACCCCCTTCATCGCATCCGGGGTATTCAAGGTGGGGGAGGGCTGGGGTCCTAGGACCCCTGGTACAATCAGGGCCCCTCTGCTTCTCTTTTTCATACCACTTTTCTGTCTGCCTATAAAAATAGTCTCTAAAATGGCAATTTAAAAATAGCATTATTACTATCTATGGATTTTTGCGATTCCAAGGACACATTACTTGCCCGTGAAATTTGAGAAATTAAAAGACTTGAATTCATCAATTAGTTTAAAAATGACTTTTTTTCAAATTCGTCAAAAATCAAATTTTCAACCTTTATACGTACATGAGATGTAGTACTTGTGATCGATTGCTTTATTTACTTTCTTCCCGCCCAGATATTACTTCTCCGACATGCCAGATATCGCCCCGAAACGTCGCATAATATCACATTTTATGCAAAAGAAGAATTTTTTATCGGTCACCTCACAGAGAAAAACAATGTCAGGATGCTATCACAAAAAAAATAGTGGAAAAAATCTAAAATCCTAATTGTAAAATTGAGGGTGGGATAGATTAAACATTATTTTGCAGTTCATTATTCATAAGGCCGTAATGAACAGATTGTTTGAATCAAGAGGAAATTTAAGAGAGGTAACAGTTTTTCTTTGTGCCTGATTCAAGCAACGCAAATATAAACATAATATTCGAGAAATCTACGATTTTGTTGATACAAATTGTTATTAACAAAAGAACGATGATTTCACAGTGGTAACAGACAGAAAGATTATGAGGAAGCTAAGAGATAAATAATTTTAAAAAAAAATCGAATATCTTAGCTGTAAAATCGCAGCTGGGCAGACCAAAGATTATATTGCAATTAATTGTTTATAAAGCCACAATTAATAACATGATTTTAGTTTTTCTTAACGTATCAGCGAAGAACTTTTTGTTTTCTATCTCATTTCAAAAACACGCTGAAAATAAAAGCCGTATGAAATAGCTGCATTTGTTTATACAATTTTTTTAGTTTCTACTGCTTTTTCCGCGAGAAGGTGCATACAAGTCATCAACCCGTGACCCGATTCGCCTTTATTAGCATTGCTACTACGAACAGAAACTAAATGTAACGTAAACGTAATGACAGGCGCAGCTTCTAGTACATGGCGTCGATTTCTTATTGGTTGGATTGTTTCCATCCCACCAATGGAAAATTTGGACAGGAGCTTCAGATGGCATCGCTAACGTTCGTCGTGATTTTTGAAAACATGAGAAGAAGGCTCATTTATGCGAAGACAATTGTGACACAATAACCGCGAATATGAACTCCACAGTGAAAGACTTGAGATTGATATGTTTGGTGAAAGCAAACTAGTGTCTGTACGTGACACAAAGTGCGAATAGAGCAGCCGCGTGGGCACTGGTGAGCAGAGAATTGATAAGTCTAGGACACGCAGAAATGACCCGTAAGTAACAGCAAAACAATAATATTAATATACTTAATATATAGTAATATATCTTCTGAAATCCTGAAAAATGTATTGAAATACCTGGCGAGCTATACTTTTTTCACCTGGTGCTCTTTACTGGAGGAATATACAATCCACGTGGAATATTTCGTACAAAAAGCAAAAAAATAAAAATAAAAATGCATTTTTATAAACATCTACAAATAAATACAATAAATTAGAAGCAGAATAAAGTACAGGATTGTAATTTACTTCACTTGTTTTAATTGCAGCTCGCACAGAAACATTTTCTCACTTGTGTAATAAAAAGCAACTGAAAGCTTAAACGGAGATTCATCTGTAAGTACTGTATCTTGAGAAGGAATGAAGACAGTAAGCCATTACTTGGCCCGAAGGTGAAGTTCTATAATGTGAGAAATATTCAAAATGATACTTCTGTCGTAACAATTACAATTTAATTACTACACTGTACTCAATTGCACATTTGAAGCCATTGAATGACTTCCTATCTTCATTCATTCCTAAGATAAAGCATTCGTAAATTAATCCCCGTAAAAAGTTAATTATGCAATATTCCGGAATTTTGGAAAATGTATTGTACCCGTGTGGAAAAAAATGTCGTGGCATTGTACTAATTTTGTCTGCTGTCGGAGCAAACATTATACGCATCTGTCTTTGAAGCTTGACAAGTCAGTAAAAAAATGCTACACTAATAAGTGAATAGTCATTTGAATGCTAAAATATTTCACTTAAATCATTTTGAAAACGTGAAGTTGAAAAAAGGTTTGTACTTTGAAGACTGATAAATGCAATACAAAGTAAATCCCTGATTAGAGCATTATTCCTTATACAAGAGGCAATTGGAAAAATTTGAAAAAATGCATGACTATGAGGAAAAGATTTTTGATCAAATTGCTGTTCACAAATTTAAGAAATAATGCCAATTTTTCCTTATAAGATTAAGGTTTGCCAATACAGATACAGAGTTTTAAAATTGCGAGATGATTAACGAATATTTCTGGGCGAGTGAAAGGTGAAAAAGAATAATAATCGTATGATCATTTCAGAATACTCAACTTTGAATGGCTGCAAGTCACTTGAAAAATATTATGAAAAATCAGCAACAAATGTATGTGTTTTGTTGGTCCTTTCTGTGCCCAATATTGATATTTAGAGTCGGAAATATTCATTTGTTAATGAGTGATTGTCAAAAAAGTGGAGAGGTGTTATCTCCGGAACTTCGAAACGTACAGAGCTGATTCTTTAAGCGAATTACCCATTTTTAGCTTCTGACAATGTTGTGCATATTAGCAATGACTTGAATGTTTAAAAAATTATTTTCTTCTTGAAATGGTTAACTTTTCATTAGAAGAAAATTAATCATTACACCAAAAAGAGTAGCTTAAAAAAAAGTTTTGTTTAAATATTCGATAGCTAATAATTTCAATGGCATCGTATTATTAAGAGTTATACCTAAAAAAACTGATAGACGTTGGAAAAACCTGGAACTGTGAGAGAAATTAAATGAACATGAATGATTTTGATTTAAAATGTGGATGGGTGAAGAAGAATTCGCGATTCTTTCGAATTCGGATTTATTTTGAACGCTGAATATTAGTCACGAAACTGTAAACAAATTGAAAATTTTTTATATTACAATCGCTGTTTAAATATTCGATACTTTCAGGTGAAATATTGCCTGTCTGTTATTTATTTAGAGATATTGACAGTTGTCGGTACCCTGAATATTATCCCTTTTTTGCATCAGGGCTTAGGGACTATGTAACTGTGTGATTGTGAGAGAAGGTCGTGCTGCACGTGTAGCAGTAGCACCAGCAAAGCCCCATGTTGAGAGTGCGGTAGCCTCGATTATCGTTAAGCCTTTTATATTTTTCCAGGAAGAAAATAATGTTTTAAACATACAAGTACAACTTTTTGTTCATTGGTAATATGCAGAACATTTGCAGAAGCTAAAAATGGGTAATTTGTTTTAAGAATCATCTCTGTACGTTTCTTAGTTCCGGAGATGACACATCTCCACTTTTTTGACAATCACGTATTAACAAATAAATATTTCCGACTCTAAATATCACCATTGGGCACAGAAAGGATCAACGAAACACATATATTTTTTGCAGATTTTTCATAATTTTTTTCAGTGACTTGCAGCCATCTAAGTTGAGTATTCTGAAATCATTTCACAATTTTGAAACTTTTGCTATAGGCCACTGGCCGAGTTGAGAACCCCGTAACATCGACACTCGCCTGTGCGATCTTCCACTTGAATTTTCGAGAGAAAATTAAAGTGAAAGGCTTTTGAGATTAGCTGTCGATTTTAGGGTGTTTACAAACGACGAGTTCGCTCACCCTCGATGAATCATGCTTTTGTCCCGGTTCTCTCCCTGTTCCCTCAAAGCCGCCGGTAATGGCCAGTTAATTTCCCCAACACGTGCCCGGTCACGTTTTCCTCCAGCCTACGCTCCATTAACCGTTCGAAATCATCGTTTAGTCACGTACGCCGGAGCGCTCTCTCACTCCATTGTGCGCAACTCCTTTCTCCTCAATTACCCTCCATCTCCTTCCTTCCTCCAGGCCTCTCGCTCCGATGTACGTACCCACGGCAAAATGGATCTCAACCGGCGGAGACAGAATTGAAACAAACAACTCACTAAATATTAAATTAATAACTTTTGAATAAATAATGGAGGTCCCTCTTGTTCACATAGATTCAAGGAGAAGAAGGGACGACAGACTTCATTTTTCAAAGAAGCTGTCCGAAGAGAAACAAGTATTATTCAAATTTAACCTGCACAAATGGTTTAAACAACCCCCCCCCCCCCCTGACTACTTAATATTATTATTTGGGGTAGATAGATGGGTGTGTATGAATTTACCGACCCATATATCGACCAGGATAGTTTATTTAATAGAGTAAGTTTATATCTCGTTTTAAACCCTTGTTAATAAGTTATCAATTGAGCTAGACTCGGGCAGTAGGCATGGGTGGTCGTCCCCACCGCTCGGCTGCGACCCCAGTTTTGCGTCTCAGAAAATCAGCGGGCTCGCTGCCGCTCCCACTGCTTCCGATACCTCCATGCCCGGTCGGCCGAGAGCCGAGAGACGGTCAGTCAGGCAGTCGTTTTTACGAATTTCTGGAGGTGAGTTCGTCTCCAGTGTTCTGCCCTCCAATCTCTCTCTCCAAGCAGTATAAAATAAACTTCAATCCAGAATCAGCGTTTATTTTCCTCGACAACCATCACCCGTCTTCGGCGATCGTGAGTTTAGGTACGGGTCTCTCCACCGGTTTATAATCTGCAATTAGGAATAATTCGGCTAAAAGGACCTTCCGTCTTTAGATTTCTTTCTGGATGAGTGTCGTGGTTCAGTTTCTTCGAGGAACGAGATTGCTCTTCAGTGGTCTGCGTCCTCAGTGTTAGATCAACCTTCTGGTTCGCCTTGTACTCAGTGTTCGTGTTCGGTGTAGTTTCGCGTGATAAGTGTAAGGAACCCGACTGCTCTTTAGCGGTCTACGTCCTCCGTGTCAGATCTGACCCTTCTGGTCAGGTTCCTAATTCTAACGGTTAACTTTGTTCGGTTTGCGCGTCAGTATAGTTTAGCGTGAGAAGTGCGAGGAACGAGATTGCTCTTCAGCGGACTACGCTCTCAGTTCTAAGTCGGACCCTTCTGGTCAAATTCAGCATTTTATTTACGGTCCAGTCAGGCGTACGTTTTTTTTTCTTTCGGAATGGTATCGGTTCAAGAGATAGCGATTAGAACGAGATTGCTCTTTAGCGGTCTGCCTCGGTTGTCGTATCGGCCCTTCTGGCCGATCAGTTAGTGTAGAACAGGAAACTCGAAGTTTAGTCGCACGCAGTGTACATCTACCGGATTGCTTTTTAGCGCTCAACGGTCGCGAATTAGTTTTTCAACCAGGAGAATATCTCCCCTCTTCGGTTCCAAGGTGATTTTTTTTTTACCCGGGCGTTACGCGCAACACTCCCTTTGATGACAGGGGGCGCGAAGCAGACACGCTCAAACCACAGCACGCGTCATCGTCGGGCACAAAGATCCATCGAGGCAAGTCCGGGCGGCCACGCTACGTTACGATCCAGCCGTCTCTGGACCAGCGGCGGCGTAGCATGGCTTGGCACCCGGGGCGGACCGCCCCCCCCCCCCCCCCTTAAGCCGCCACTGCTCCAAACTCTTTCCAGGAACCGGATGGCGGTTTCTGGATCCGGAGAGGAGCAATCGGAACACGCGACCCGCGCCGTTGGCAGCCCGACGCCGACAGACGAAGACCACTCACCTTGCGGGTGTTTCAATGAAACATGTTCAACTTCAAATACTTCAAGTGCTTGATGTGTGAATACATAATTTAAAATAATGAAGTTTGCATGGTAAGAAAAGCATATAGTTTCAGAAAATTTTTACCGACTTACATCATTACAAGTACTGTAGCCGTGAAACATTTTTCTGATAATGTAGCGACAATGACGGCCGCCTGCTGGAAAAACATAAGAGATGCTTATGTTAAGCAAGAACGTAAGCTGAAGAGGAATCCGACCGCACATATAACATTCCGGTACTTTAAGTAAAAGGCCCTCTCCGCACCTTACATTGGTCACGAAGAGTGAGTATCATTTTCCAAAAATGTAATTCCACAATCAGCGGCGTAGCCAGGCATTTTTTCGGTGGTTGGGTGGGTGGGGGGGGGGGGGGCTGAACTTAGGGGAGAAGGGCAAAACAGGCTATCCGAGAAATAAAATCACTTAGTATTGGTGTTAACAAACATAATTGCTTAAACAATTCATTACTGTCATTAATAAATATTCTCTTTCAAGAATTTTGGAAATTTGCTGCTTTTTCTGCAATTTTCAACTTCTTGTCTAATTTTCACCTACAGAGTGGTAATAATTGATGAAAATCAACAAACTTCATTGTTTCAGCCAATTATTATTGTTTTTTAACTATCTTCTTCTGCATTTATGCTATGTAATTGCGTTTTTTAAATGAAATTTTGATTTCCTGCCAACTTTTCACTTAGAGCGAGGTTATCATAATAATTTAACAAAAAGTATTGTTCAAACAAATCATCATTGTCCATAATTAACTTCTTCACTATTAATGTTAGATAGTTGCGCTTTTTTCAATTTTTTAACTTTTTGTCAATTTTTCACTTAAAGTGAGGTAGCAATATGAAATTTAACAAAGATACTTGTTTCATTGAATTATTATTGTTTATGATTATCTTCTCCTATATTAACGCTAGGACTGCCCAGAAGGGCCCTTTGCCTGCGGACATCCACAAATAAACAATATTAATATTAATTTTAACAGAGAGGCTCTCAAGGAAAATTTATATTGAATATGATTTGAATAAAAAATTTGAAGAATATTTCAAACTTATATTTTATTTCAGACAAAGATAATCACAAAAAACAAAGAGATTGTTCAAGGAATGATCCTCTCTATTGTTTATGTATCATATGTTCGTAACTAAATAGTCAAAGCAAAGTAAAAAATTTCAGAAAGAACCGCATTTTTCCAATTATCTAAAAGAAGACAATTATAATCAATAATAAACTACATAATAAACAATATATATATATATATATAGATATATATATATATACATACACCCCATATCAAATAATAAACAATGAAAGCAATAATAAACAAATATAAACAATTAGGTTTGTTAACTTGCATTAGTTATTACCTCACATAGTTGAAAGTTCACAAAAAGTGGAAACTTTTACAAAAAGCCGGAACTATCTAGCATTGCTGTAGGAGAAGATGTTATGAACAATAATTTGTTTCAAGAATAATATTTATCAAATTTCACTAACTATTGAATCCCTCTAAGCGAAAAGTGAACAAAAATTGGAATTTTTCAAAAAGAACCGCAAATTTCTGGCAATATTGAAAAAGAATATTATTAAAAATAATGATTTATTACTTAAAGAATCATGTTTATTAACTTCAATAAAATATTTCCTCGTTCTAATTGAAAATTCGATAAAAAGAGGAAAATTTTAGAAAAAACTGCAACTTTCTAGCATTATTCGGAGAGAAAATTATTATAAATAATGATAAATTATTTAAAAAATTATTTCTGTTAAATTAAATTCATCATTGCCTCGCTGTAATTGAAAAGTTGAAAAATCCAGAAAACCGCGATTTTTGAAATCTATTCTAAGAGAAAATGGCTAAAAATAGTAATAAATTGTGTAAACGATGGTTTCTTTGGGACTCTATAAAACTGACTTATGGGGGTGATATTTCAAACATAAGTTCTTCTTTGTATTCTATTGCTAATTGCGAAAAGAAATGTTCAGTTTCAACTCGGGGGGGGGGGGGGGGTTCGAAAAAATTGGAGGATGATATGCATGCAGATTCGAGAAGGAAAATTTGCAATGCATTCTAAAAACACTTTAGTCTACAATGAGGGTCTTCCTAATTTGTGATCCACTTACGAATTGCTACCTTTCAGGTAGTTTTTCTGAATTAGGACAAAGCTATACTTATAATTGAATCTTTGGCGTGCTCAAGCATATTACTGAATGCATACATCAATAATATTTCTCTACTTTCCAGATTGCATAATGCGGATTCCAACGTGGCTGATGAACGCGAGGGCAACAACAATGCCGTGAAAGACACACCTACTCCAGTACGTGATAAAGTCATCCAATTAAGCCCAGAATTAGTTGCTGCTGCTTGCAGCGGTACCGACAGTAATGCTGAGCACGTGGAAATACTTCCAAGGTATGGAAAGCCTACCATGGAATCGACGGTTGTCGTCCCTTCGTCTAAGGAAGGCAATACCTCCTCTTTCAGAAATGTGCCCGTCAAACGCAATCCAAGCACTGCAGCACTGCAGCCTGTTAGGGCAGATAATCTGAGGAAGGCAGGTAGAAGGGTTGTCCCGAAATTAGAAAACCATGCTAAGTCCAAAAAAAGGAAGCTGGAATAGCAGTGTAACTCTTTGGACGAAATGTTTCGCGAAACTGTTGATAATATTGGAGGTATATTACTCACGAAAAATGGCTAAACTATGCGGTCAATCGTCAGCAGCAAGAAGAGACCAACGTACGATGCACGAGTACGAATCATTGCTCCTGAAAAAGTTCCGCGGTCTTCCACTAGCCATGAAGGCGGAGCTCTTCGTGAATTACTCGAAGAAATCAAAAGAGCGAAATCGGAATCTGCTCCAAGTGTTGGCTGACACGAGCATCCATGCTAGAGTTCACCACCGGCGCAGTACAATGTTTCGGTAATGAAAAATATAAAACTTACGCAAATACCAGTGCGGTATTTCCAGTATTAGATTTGAGATATTTCTTAAATATTTGATAGTTAAATGCTTTAATGGATGTACAGTTCAGATTAAGTTCAAGATAAGATGCGTCGTGCAATATTAAATATTCGGCGGGCGTACAGACGTTGTTCATAGGTAATAATGTTGAGTCTGCGAGCCGTCTGAGACTGTACCAGATCGCTACCATTCATATTACGCAAGCGCAGCACAGCTGGACTGTTCTTCTGTTTCATTTGTTAGAAATGAAATACACGTTATTAAAGGATTTGTTCAAAATCTAATTGTTAATGTAGTAATAAAAAGATTGGCGATTCAAAACCAGATAATTTTTTTCGAACCACTGACTCTGAAATAAGACTATTTGCCACTTCTTTCGCACCAGACCGCTTTACTTCGCTTTACTCTCGGTCAAGTCAAAGTCGAAGCCTTCGTCTTTAAGGAAAAACTTGGCCAATGCTTCTCTTTGAAGTAACACTGTTGCAGGTACATCATCTTTTTGAAGCAGTTCTTCCTCCAGACCTTCTGCATCGCCTGCAGCTACAGGGGCGTCTTCATCGCGCTCAGCCGAAATTTGTCTCTATTCGTCGCAAACGATATTACCATTTTCTATAAAAGTGGCATTTGAGTACTTCCGGGTTTCCGGCTGCAGTATCAACTCGTTGTCTATCAAGAAAATGTGTAGGCACACTGTTGCTTTTACAATTGCGATGTTGGTAGACAAATTTAATCCTAACGCCTGACGTGAAACTCGCCACTTTGCAGCTACAATCCCGAACGAATTCTCTATTGTCATTCGCGCTTTTGATAATCTGTGGTAAGAAAAAACATCAGAACATTGCAACGTATTTGTAGAATGAGCAGGCCGTATTATGTCTTGAAATGAGTTTCCTTGAATGGTCTATATATATATGGGCCTAAAAATGTCCGAAATGAAGCAAAACACATTACTGATAATGGTGGCTTGCTGATATTTGGAAATGGATAGCAGTAATAACCTGTAATTATAAAGCGTTTCCTTCAGTGAAGTTGCAAATCTCCGTGCGTATGGCCGCATTAGGTGGGAAACGAGGGTGAAGATTTCATCACCGATGAGACAATAAGGCAGAAGATCCTCACTGCCTGTTAGTGCACACGGTCGTGGTAAGTTGGCTCGATCGTGTTCGAGTGCTTGAAAAAATGCAGTGTTTGCAAAAGCGCTTGTGTCACTTAACGACCCTAAAATAAATATTGGCACGGGTAAAGCATTTTTATTACTGATAATTATTGCAATGTATCTTTCTTACAACTAACCATAGTCACCTATGTCCACCCAGGCAAAGCGATGGTGAGCATCACAAATTGCCATGACGCAGAAACTGTAGTATTTTTTGTAATTAAAAAATGCGCTCCCTGATCGTGGAGGTTTTAAAATTCGGATGCGTTTCCCATCGATGGCTCCAACACAGTTCGGAAAGCCCCACTCCTTCCAATAATCTTCGGCTATATTTTTCCAGTCCTCTGTAGATTTCATTGGAAAGTACTTCAAGTGAAGAGTTTCCCAAATGTGGCGACAAACCTCCTTTACAATTTCGTAGGCCGCGACTGCCCAACGTAAAAGGTGCGCGCAACTGTTTGCGAACTGTCGCCATGTGCTACACTAAACTAAACTACATTAATGAAAAAGATTTCATACACTTAAGCCAGTGCCGGTGTAGCCATTTGCAATAAAATGTTTGGGTCGCCTTCCAGATGAATTCAATACCGAGGGTATTCCATGCATAAAAAAGCTGATTTTCTTGGGAATTTCCGCGTCTAGGAAAAAATCCTGACGCGCTCAGGAAACTGGAAACACTGAAGGCTTTCAGATACTGAGCGATAGTTGGTGACTGTTAACTTTATATATTTTTCTTCACAAATTCAATAGAATTGTAGAATCCACCCAAATACCGCATGCAGAGATCACCACCTTTACAGGACTTTTGTATTCCCAACAGCAGATTTTCATCTTCGTTCAGCAGAATGGTCATCCTCGCCAGTGCTCGCAACGCGAGCACCTTGCACTGCTGCGCACGTGATGCATATGGCGTTTCATTGGCTTTCGTTCGCGCGCTTATTTGAAATGTTAGAAAAAAACATTTTTTTATTGATTATTATTGATCGAAAATAATTTTTTCTACAAGTTCAAGTGGTATATATAACATGATATTTTTTATTTTCGGAATATTAATTTTCTTTTTTAACCTATTGCTCACAATATATTTGAACCCATTCATATACCAATTGAACATGTTGAATTATAATTATTACTAATAAGTAATAATAAATTTAAAAAATGGTATTCTTTAACATTGAAATTCAAGAATTCTGAATCAGACTAAAATCTCATTCAAAGTCCAATAATCAAGTGAATATATTGAATTCCTGAAAATAAACCAAGAATTCAACGATAAAATTTGGACAACCACCACAAAATGCTCCTATTGCAATTCCTAAAAAACAAAATAAAAAAATTTGTTTCTTCGGACAAAAATAAAAAAGAGGAAAGAATTTCTTTCGTCTTTTGTATTGTGGAGGCGCTGGCTTGTCTCCATCCAGCACCTCCACTCCCAATTTGAAGTTTCAAACAAGTTTTGTGGAGCCCAAAAATCGGAATGATCGTGGAACTGCGATCTTGATGGACCTACAATGACATACAATGGTCTTAATCAAGAAATATGAATGTTTAACTGAAGAATTAATTTAAAACCAAATAGTTGAATTTTTGACCAAAAAAGTTGCCTTTTTATCAAAAAGATTGAATGCCTACGAAAAGAGACCTTTAAAGTGTGACAGTGCGAATGTTCCAAAAGTCGGCATGTGGATAGTGAGACATTTTTTCTCATCGAGTAACTTAATTCATTCGTAATCAATCGTAATCGCTCACTTCAACCTCTGCTTTCATAATTTTCTGTTGGCAGAGGTTTGAAGTGGAAGAATCATCTTATGATTGTGACATGTGTTTGACAAAAATTTGTGGTTGTCCTTGGAAACATCTCACTCTCACACACTTGAATGACATTATTCATTACTATCTCTTTTACTCTATATATTTTAAACAAAATTATGTTTTTCAGTGAGATTTGATGACGCTTCAAGGTCACACCATTTTCAAAAAGGGTTTCCGATACATTTTCCTCAATATTTTTTTTCTCAAAAATGAAGTATTCGAAAAAAATGTTTAATGCACGTAGCTTTTACAGAATTTAATGCAGTATTTAAAAAATATATTATCTAAAATGTATGCAATGACCCCATTGACATAAATTCTTCAGCCTATTGAAGATACATAATACAAAAATCTTGAATTACAGAGATGTATGAATAAACATTCCTGAATTGGGATGAATATGATAATCAAAAGCAAAGCTTTCGATTAAAGATCTTCCAAGTTAATACAAAATTTCAATTGACTTTACATAAGTTTTAATAGCAGATCTGAGACAGTGCATATTTTTTGTATGTATATTTAAAAAATTGAAAACTCCTTAACGTTAGAGATTTGATATTTTAATTTCCACAATTTTAAGAGATGCAATTAAAAACGTTAGAATTTCACAAAATTGGAGAATACAAATTCTTAAATTGGAACGATTTTGGGATTGAAAAGTCGAGTTTTTAATCCTAAAACTTCCAAGTTGACGAAATTTCGAAAGCAAATGATAAAAGTTAGAGATTTTTTAATTTCAATAAGTAAAACTTTCAACATTTTTGATTTCATGTAAATTGTCAAAATATGAAAAAAAAAGAACACAATTTCAAAGATATGCGATTTGACATTTCACAATTTTAATGATTTGAAATAAGTCATGCTCTAATATGAACGATTTGCAATCTACATTTCTTTAATTTTGAGTATTTGCAATTGAAGGCTCTTCAATATACATATAAAGAGCATAGAAGAAGATGATGCTTTTCCAAAGAATTTTTTTTTATCTGGCCGTTTAAGATTTAAAATTAAACTTCGTTTAATTTGGTCGATTTGTCCATGCAAATTCTTTAATTGTTAACAGTATAAATGACAACATTGATTCATTTTCTTAAAATTCTTATAATTTTTTATATGTGCAACATATATGCCTGCATAGAAAAATGAAACTTTGCAGGAACTTCATGTAACATGAATCTCTGACTCCAAGTATAACACTATAGTGTTTTATTGTTTTTTCATGAATTAGGTCGTAATGAGGTTCTTTTATAGGAAAACTCCTAATACTGCAACTAATTTTCCTTGAACTGAAGGATTTCCATTTGATCGTAATAATTCTAAGCGGAAAGGTATATTTATAAGATGTCAAACTGACGCATCCTGATAAACTGTCAAACGTGATACTAGAAAAAAATCAAGACTAAAGTACGCGAAAAGTGAACAAAAGCACAGTAGCTTCAATTTTGACAAAGTAAATGAATGAATTTGAAGTTTATTTTATATTTGAATTGAACAATTGCGTGAGACAAAAATTTTCTTTCCTCACCTTTTTCCATCTTTTTTGTTCGTTCACTTGAAATTTCTAGTATATATTATATTTATAATAAATATCAAAGTTAACCTATTGCTCTTCCTTCTTACAGAATTAATAAGTTCCGTAGAGCTAGAACATACAACTTTGGCGGATTTATTTCCTGTATACTGGCAAAACGGTTACCTGCCTCCTATTGAAAGAATTACATATCACACAGCTACAACACTTACTGCAATCGCACACGTAGGTCATCACATTCTGCGTCTTCCACGTCTTGGACCCCCCGAGTTCTTAGCAAGGGATCATGTCATCTTTGCATGGGCGGGGAGGAGAGATGACATAAATTATGCTGATCATACTAATAATTACTACCGGAGCTATGATTGTCTTGAGCCGCTATGGAGATTGTTTCCCTCGCTAGAACATGAAGAACATTCGGTATTTGACATGTCTCGTAACCATTGGGTAACTCTGGATAAAAATGAATTTGACAAATTGGGAGTTGGCTATAGTTGGAGACTTATTCGAATGCAACAAATGACTGCTCAGGAACACCCGCTAACAACGGGCAATGCAGGTGTTGACGCACGTGCACAACATATTGCATACTTAAGAGCAAACGAAGCAGTAGACATGATACAAGCCTCTGAAGCCGAAAAAATTCATACGAGACAGTCAGAAATTTGGGAATGCGGGGCAAGAATCAGGACAAGATACGAAGAGGCATATGACGCTGTATTCCGCGCAATTGCAAGTGAATATGATTTAGAAGTACGTCACCGCTAAAATTAACGTAAATTATTAAAAATATCCGGCAATTTTGCTATTACATTTTTGAGAATTTGAAATAAGTTAACATAAATTTCATGCTTCCTTATTCAAAATCTAATATAGACTAAAATCATGACTGTATTTGAAGAAATGTCTGAAATCGTCAATTTGTTATAAAAAATATCGTATTGGCCATGGGGGAGAGGCACTTTTTCGAATTGTATACGTTTTCAGTACTCGTCCTCGGCTCGCGCTACGCGCTTTTCTACGACTTGTATACTGAAAACATACACTCGCCGAAAAAGTCACTTTTGTCCCTCTAGGTGCATACTATACTATTATACTTTTCATAGCTGATGTTACGTACGATGCCTCAATAATTATGAATAATTCATCAAGTCTAGAATAAAAGCAAAAATTACGGCTTCGCATGCCATATTCTGTATACTGTTAATCTTAAGTTTACTGTACTATGCACAGGTTTTACTGCGATTTTCCTCGTGTACTACAAAAGTATTGTAGGTGAATACTAGTGCAGATATTTTTAAAGACGGGCGCAGTCGCTGGGGTTTAGAATTAGTAGTTTTCTTTTCATTGGGGGACCCTGATTAATTGTGGATTCAGTGAAAATGTGGGGCAAATTGCGTGAGGTGTACCTGACTTGTGAGAAATAACAATCTTCCGGAAACAAGAGAAACTAGTTTTAGAATTTTGCGAAATAAACACAAACCACGTGTCATGTCTGCCTTGTTTTGATGGAAATCTCTGCGAAAACTGAAAGAGGATTTTTATTGGTACATTTTTGGCCGTAAATTTGAAAATTCAAATGACCCACTGATCAAAATACTCTTGCACTCATTATCGAAATGTATCATATTGTTAAAAATAATAAAAGTATCTCAGACTTATTCACAACTCATTCCACAAATTATTTATTATAATCCACATGTATGTCTATGCTTTTCCATTCAATTCGTTTGATTAAGGTATTTTTATTCGATTTAACGTAGAATTACAATGCTTCTAAATTCGATAATGGTAATTGTACTCCTATAGTAAAAGCAATTCTCTGTGTTTTATAAAATAAAATTACAATTAATTTAGATTTTCCAGCTAAGATTTTGATTTCCGTTGCAAACAATTTGATTCAGTTGTTAGATTCAAACTTATACTCAATGTAATGTAGAGCTAAAACTGAATTTATATTTACTCCTTATCAGAACTTCTCTTATTGATTTTGAATATTTATTTGTTACCAAATTTTGAAAGAAAGGCAGTATGATTTATTTTTTTCATTCCTCCAATCAGTATTGCAGTGATATGCACAAAGGTTTAGTCTGTCCAGATGAATTACTTTTGAATAATTGAGACGAGTTTCGATCAATGCATTCCTATCCCCTAATGATCTTTTAATATTAAGAGGGCCATAAAAATAGGGACTGAGCTTCCTGCTTTCTTGAACTTCGTTCTTAATGCAAATTTGTGCTCCTCCTCTACAAATTTTGGATTAGATTTTTACATCCTCATACAGAGAAGGTATTAGATTTGTGTGAAATTTGACCCCAAAATCAAATGTCAAAAGTCAAATGTCCACGTTTTGAGACCCCCAGAACCCAAGAAACAGGTTTTCACGAATGTGTCTGTCTGTATGTTTGTCTGTCTGTGAGCACGATAGCTCTCGAAAAAATTGAGCGATTCGATTGTCCTATGGTATACTTTTTTAGTCTCCTGAACTAAAGGTCAAGTTCGTTAGCCAGCCATTTTGGATGAAAATTCAAAAAGTAAGAGCATTTTGAACATTTTTGAGAGAATTTTTCTCAAAATTTGAAAATTATATTTACGGCGGTTCATAGTATTCGGAAATTCAAACAATTTATTCTGATTACAAAATAATTAAAAGTCCAAAAATCAAATTTTACGGCAGACTATACTCGGGCGCGCACCTGCTGGAAAGGCGAGATTTGTGAGCTTAACTCGACGCCGTACAAAATCGCGCTAACTCGCGCTAACTCGCGCGTATATAGGAGTTTCTGGTTCACGAACACCTTAGCGGGTCGTGGAGTAGAAAAGTCTCAACGAGGCCCGTTGATTGGCGTGACTAGCGGAATCCGAGAATACTAGGCCAATCACGGTGTGAGGCCGGTGTGACGTCAAAGATTCTTCCCTCGGTTTCATGTTTGCCTTGTATCTCCGCCACAGACGATCCCATCGAAGATGGCGCCAGGTTTACAATAGAGTATTTCCATTAAGCCATACAATTTCAAAATGGCCGAACACGCCAGGGAGAGCACTCGTGCTTTATACATTGAATCCCTTGTAATATACTTTTCGAGGATCAATTATTTCTTTATTTTAAGAAAACAGTTGTTTTCTTTGTAGGACTCTTTTGCGGTTTCCGTTTTTTTTCCATTCGAGAAGATGTAGTATTTCTCAGAGGAAGAAAACTTCCTCAGTTGAAGTTTTCCATCTTAAGTGGGAATGAAAGCGTGGTACTGTTATGTACCTGGTATCGTGACAGCACTGTCAAATCTGGCTTTCAGTAACTCGGTGGCTAAGGCATGATTTTCTTTGCTGCTGAAAAAAATTTCGGTTTCCTTACAGTTACTCTTTGCCCACTGAAACAAAGCATGGGGAGTGAGTATGTGATGTTTCGGAGAACATTGTAAGCTTGATCGCTGCTTTTCTCTTTATATTCGCTCCAATCCCATCACATGCACCCTTAACATGAGATGTACCATGGAAGTGTCATTCAGCTTGGATACCAAAATCTTCTTAATGGGCTTGGAGATTAACGAAGCTACTCTTATTTTTAAAATGTTGCCCTGCACCATCAGTGAAATAATAGATTTTCTTTGGCCTGAAATGAGTTTTCAAGTAATCCACTATTATCTTTTGACACTAGTGAACAGCCACCGTGTCATGATCTAAGTTATCAGATATGATTGCGATACTTACGTGCTTGAGCTCTCCATCTTTTTTATAATAAATCACCACAGTGAATATTGTAGCTTGGTCGTTATTCCAGTGGAAGGATTGCGCTGCATTCTGAATTATGAAGGCGTAATTCTCAGCGAAATCGAAGCAAATCCAAAACTCCCCAGGCAATAAATTTTCCTTCAGGTTTTTGAAATAGATGATTGCTCCTTTGAAATTAAGTGATGAGTTTTTAATTTCAACAGCCTTTCACAGAAATCATCTACGAATTCATCAGTATCCATTACCAGAGTCTTTAGAGTATATCTGTCTGTCTGTAACCAAATTTCAAATCTCACTTCATTAATACAATGTTCATCAAAAGCTTTTGTGATGTTATCTTTCAAGTTTGCAGTTCCTGGACAGTTTTCACACTCTCCTAAATGACAGGAACTTGAAGAGTCAGGACATACAATAGCAACCAAGCAGTCGTGATAATTTGTGGGCACCATGTCAGTATCCTTTGTTAAATTTTGAATATTTATTTCATTCAACATCAACTTGACATTCTCATGATGCACGCAAACGCACACATTATGAGTGCCACTGCTTCCTGTTAGAACACAATGACGAGGTCTGAGTTTTGTGAATTTCGAAATACTGATCTTCAGGCCTACGTGTTCTGACGTGAATTGAGCATATAACTCGTTGAGGTTACACAGTAGTAACCTTTTCTGAACATGTGAACGAGTTCCATCATCATTCTTGATCGACATAAAGTCTTTCATCCCTGGCATCATTCGACTTATGTCATCGCGTTCATGAAAGGTTTTTACTAGAGTTTCAGTTTTAGGAGTCAATGCTCTAACTCTTTTTGGATTCGGAAGCGTCAGAATTTCATGCTCTGCAACTAACAATTTCTTACTAACAATTTCATGCTCTGCAACTAACAATTTCATGCTCTGCAAGCGAAAGAAGTTGGAATTGTTCTTCCAGATCTTTAGAGGCATTGAATTTTTCGATGATTTGTCCAAGTACTTCAACACCAGCTTCATGAAATTTGTTTTCACACTGCAGCTTGGTGTCTAAGACATCTAAATCTTCTTCGCTGTCATAGAGCTGATCTTCATCATCGTCAGGAATTATTCTATGATCCTCAGTATCTACCTCATCTCTACCAGAAGGCTCTGCAACATCTTTAGAGTTCAAGGATGATATTCCCGCTGAGTTGATGAGTTGGTATCTACATGAACTGCAAATTGGAGCTCCTTCTGGTAATGCAGGGAATTTCAAACGCAAGTCCTGTAAAACACAACGGAGTTTAAGCTTAGTTGATTTATGCCGCACTTTTTGAAAAGGATTAATACACCTACTCTTCCAAATTTTAATCACTTTTTCAGAGGGCATCGTGCAAGAAGTATTTTTTCCAAATTCGAAGGCAATTTTAGATAAGAATGACCAAAGACACGATATTTCCAGGAATACAATTTTAGGAATAATAGATAAAGGAGAATAAGAACGGGAAAATAAAGAATGCAATAAATTTACGTACAAACCTGGTTTGATAAACTTAATTTCAGATCAAATCTGCGATTAAAATACGAATATTGAATTCAATTTTCTTATACTGTTAGAAATTATCTTCTCTTGTGAGAATCACAACCATCTAGTGGCTGCCAGCCATCTAGCGGCAGAAGTAGGAAGTGATAAATGCGCGGGTAAATTCAAAAGATGTATATTCTCACTTATAACTTATAAAGCATATTCCCAATCAATATTACACTGACCGTAATGCAGGCCTCGTTAATTCATCCTGAAAATGCAGAGAGCAATTATTCTAGTAGCATATAATATTACTTAATTTAAAAAACTGGCACTAAAGCGTTGCACAAAGATCCTCGGCTTGAGCGCACTAGGGGAAATCGCGCGTCACACCCCCATGAAGTTGGCCCCCCGAAGTTCACATTTTTCAAATTTTATTTTTACATACGTTTGTACGTCGTTTGTACTGTTTGTACATTCAACCTTTTCGTTTGTACCCTCCTGGTTACCAAATAACGGGCAAAATTGATTTCGGGGGGCTAACTTCACGCATCCCCCAAAATTAAAATTTCTCAAATTTTCTTTTTGCATACGTTTGTACGTCGTTTGTACTGTTCGTACATTTTATATTTTCGTTTGTACCCTCTTGGTTGCTCAGATAGAGAAAAATCAGAATTCCATATCTGCCCCCCGAAATTTGAATTTTTGATATTTTCCTTTGGCAATTTTTAAATTTTCCTTTTGCAAAGATTTGTACGTCGTTTGTACTGTTTGTACATTTCATATTTTCGTTTGTACCCTCTTGGTTGCCCAGATAGAGAAAAATCAAAATTCCGCATCTGCCCCCAAAATTCGAATTTTTCAAATTTGCCTTTTGCATACGTTTGTACGTCGTTTGCACTGTTTTTCACCCCATAGTGATATTCAAAAATGCCAAATATCAACCTCTAGTATTCGTAACGAAACAGGTCCGAAAATTCGTCATTTAAAAAAGACAGTCCATTTTTAGCTGATAATGTGGACAAAATTAACATTCCGAAAAATCCAGAATATACTTCCAACCGCACGATAATGTTTAAAAATCCCAAAAATGTACCCCTAGTATTCTTAACGAAAAGGTCTGAAGATTTTCCATGTAAAATAGATAGAAAATAAGACTTACAAACAGTACAAACGACGTACAAACGTATGCCAAAGGAAAATTGGAAAAATTCAAATTTCGGGGGACAGATGCGGAATTTTGATTTTTCTCTATCTGGGCAACCAGGAGGGTACAAACAACAATACGAAATGTACAAACAGTACAAACGACGTACAAACGTATGCAAAAGGAAAATTTTAAAAATTCGAATTTCGGGGGGATGCGTGAAGTTAGCCCACCGAAATCAATTTTGCCCGTTATTTGGTAACCAAGAGGGTACAAACGAAAAGGTTGAATGTACAAACAGTACAAACGACGTACAAACGTATTTAAAAAAAAAATTTGAAAAATGTGAACTTCGGGGGGCCAACTGCATGGGGGTGCGCGTCACTCACCCTATCGCGGCATCTTGTTTACAGACTTCAAGGACAACGACAACGACAGACATACGCCGACGTAAAATAGTATATTGCATTACAAGTGGTAGGCGATGGCCTTTTCGTGATAAGTGCAGTGTTTTTAGGACGAGTCGTAGGTGAGGGCACCGAAGGTGCCCGAACCGAAGACGAGTCCCAAAACACTGCACGAGTCAAGAAAAGGGCCTACCATGAGACATGCACGAAACTTTTTACAACAAGATCATGAAAATCGTGAAAAAAACGCTACCTGATCGAAGTTGCGGG
>CAKNXH010064706.1:0-23709 GCA_932178445.1 Andricus quercusramuli | reverse complement strand
TGGGGGGTTCGGGGGGCGAAGCCCCCCGATTGAAAAAGAATCCAAATCATAAATTAAAATTATTATAAGATTACCATAAGATTAAATTAAATAAGTTTAACTACCAAATTTTTTCAAATAAAAAGAAGAAATTTAGAATGATGAAAAATGTATACCTGTTTATTTTAGCAACTTTATTTTAAAGAGAACACTTTGAAGAGTATAACATTTTGAACTAATTTAAATTTTCCCGCAACTTTGACTTGAGCAACTATAGCGCACCTAGCGGCGGAGAGGCTACCGGCTTTGATAACCTTATTTCTGAATGCTGTCGCGCATTTGTTCGGTTTTCTTCAGTAGTTAAATCAATGTGATATTATCAAAAATAGAAAAAATGTCAGATTCGGACGAAAGTGAAATCTTTCAGTGTACGCCTCCTATTTCTGCACGGTAAGTCGCGAGACGAGCGCGCTACAGTTGTCGCTGAAAACATCGACCTATTTCCGTCTTTATTTAACTATCTTCCTATCACTTATTGTGAAAATGTGGAATGCTTACGAAAAGAGGCCTTTTCGTAAGCATTCCTCATTTCGTACGTTCTTTATTCGCATCGTTCGAAATGCGCCACATTACACACAGATCATAAGTACGAAAACACGCCATTTTCATGATAGTGTTGTAAAAACTATTTTTTCTGACTCAGGGGGCCTCAAGACGTCGACATTGGACTGAATCCGCGAAAGTCATTTTTCACATAAAACCAATACCTTATCATTATAATGAGAATGTAAAAAATCTTGGCGTTTATGCTTTTCTGCCTGGGGGTTTGGGGAAAGGGTGCGGGCTACTGAATCCTGAAAACAAAACTTCAATCACTGAAAGATTTGTTCAAGTTAAATATAAATTTATTTCCAGAAGATAACAACACCATTGTTTAAAGTTACCTATGCCAGTGCCTAAAGTAAGCCATCTTCAAACTGCGCAAATGCGAAAATTATTCTGCACACAGTCGATGCAAGTTTGAATTTTTTATTTTTTTTAAATTCAAAAATTTGTTATGAAAATATTGTAGGGTGTTAAAAAAGCAACGTTCCTTTTGACTTTTTTTCATATCGTGCGTTTTTCGGCTTAAAATGTTCATTTTCGTTGTTTTTTGGAATTTTCAAAATGCTATAACTCTGGTATTTTTTTTTTTCTTTATCAGGAAAAGTAATAATGATATTTTTTTCCTCGTTCTGCGTACTAATAATAACCGTACATGCAATTTTCAAATCTTCAAAAAAAGTGGTCTCAAAAATTTTCAAAGTGTGCTCGGCCTTTGAATTTTCATCCGAAATAGCTGGTTAAAGAACACGTTCTTTCTTTTTAGGCCATAAAAAAGTGTGCCAGAGCACAATCCAATTTCGTAAAAATCGTTTTTTCTGACTCAGGAGGTCTCAAAACATGGAGACTTGATGAAAACCGACCATGTCAAATTTCATTGGAATGAGAATGTAAAAAATAAGGATTTTTTCGGAACTAAAAACCTCTTGTGGGACAGGGGGAGGTATCTTGATCACTAGAATAAACAAAAAATTTTGCAATGCATTTTTGGACCAGCCTAATGTTCACATTAAACTTTTAAGGCAGAATATTCCAGGTTCAAGTACTTTTTATCTGGACGTATTTTTTCAACTTGAACTTTCAAATGAATTATTTGTAGTAGCTGCTTTTGTTTTTAATTCCAGACTTTCACTAAAAAATATTACTAAAACTATAATCATTAGATTTTTTATGCTGGGAAAACTAGTTAAAATTTAAATATTTTTCAATGATGTATAATAAATCTGAAAGTAATAAATCCTTTAAATTTTAGAGCTTCACAATTTAAACAGAAATCACATATTAATTTAATAATTTGATTGAACATTTAAATATTGGCTTTTCAGCAAAAAATTGGGCTGAGATTTTGCCGACAAGATCCAAGCGGTTCGATGACTCAATTGGCTAGGGCGTGCAGTAAATATTTAAGGATTACCAAATATTTCAAAGGATTTCTAAAACGCTATACAGAATTTTGAAAATTTCGCAAAATTTCAAGATACTTCGAATAATTTTCGAGACCTTAATGGGATTTTGAAGAGTTTTAAAATCCTATCCCTTCCACGAGCATTTCCAATTTGTGAATTCAATTGTAAAGGCCCTACTTAGTGAGAATTATCGTCTATCATTAGAAAGAGATAACTGTTATTGAAAATAATAGTTTATAGAAAAAAATTTATAACATTTATCATTTTTTAAATAACATAGTTATTCTTCATGAATAAAATTCACAGTGAGGAAATACTGCAATGCACTGAATATACATATACATATAGATTTATCATTTTTCTAAGTAATTATTGAAACTAAACAAAAATAATAAAGTAAAATAAACTGTCTGTCTACACTGAAATTCCTATGTTTCCGCTAGCTTATCACATATTTTCGTACTCTTTCATCTTACATTTCTAAACAATTTCAAAAATGTTTACGGTTTTTTCAAAATTTTCAGGGGATTATGACCAAAATAAATACATTTTATGACATTTAAACAAGTTTAAGCACATTTCAAGAGCTTTGAAGGTATTACAATTTTCTGAAAGTTATTTCAAAAAGTCTGATAGGATTTTGAAGAATTTGTAGGGATTAGCAAACATTTCAGAGGATTTTTAAAACGCTTCACAGGATTTTTAGTGATTTCAAGCTATTTCAGGGAATTAAAGAGATTTTAAATAATTTACAAGATGTTCAGGAGGTTCAAAACAACTCAGAGAAATAAAAAAATTTTCAACAAATTTCATTCGATTGAAAAGAGTTCAAACCAGTTCAAGTGATTTTGTCAAAATTCATGGGACTCTAAGAAAACTTAAAATAAGGTATTGAATTTGATTTGATTATTTATAGATTTTAAAAAAATTTTGAAGAAAATTTGATTCGATTGGAAAGAATTTCAAGAAACCTAAAAAACATGCAGGAAAAGTGAGAGGATTTTTAAGAAATCTCGCAAAATTTCAAGATACTTCGAATAATTTTCTAGAATTTAATGGGATTTTAAAGAGTCTTTAAAGTATTTTTCAAACAAACATAAGTAATTTTGAGGAAATTTTAAGTAATTTGCAGCTTATTAAAATAAATTTTTAATGAAAACACACGTAGCGCGCTATTTTTATTGGAAACAAAATATAAGTATTTAGAGAAAACTCAATCGTTATTGGAAAGTTGGAAAATTGTTAAAATTGAAAACGAGGTTCCATGGCTACACGAATCCCTTGATGCTGAGAATGAGAACGTTATCCTAGAAAATGTGAGAATGAAATCATGATTGAGAGAGTTGGAGAGAAAAATTGAAGTAGAAGAGAAGACAACATGGAGTAGAATTATAGTGATTAGAAAAATGAAAGTGGATACTGAATCAGGAAGAGAAGATTTGGAAAAGTTGATGGGTGTAATTGGGGCAAAGGTGCGCCTGGAAGAGGTAAATGGAGTCGGAAGGAAGATTGAAGGTAAATCGCGTATGTATATAGTGAAAGTGAGAAATAAGGAAGAAAAAGTTTATATCTTGAGAAAGAAAAATGCTCTAAAGGGACAGGAAGAAAGGATAGAGGAGGATTTGACGTGGAATGAAAGAAGAAGAAAGTGGGTGATGAAACAGAAAGCATGGAATGAAACAGTGAAAGGGAACACGGTATGGACAGGGAAAGACAGAATGTGGATAAATGGGAATATGTGGATATGAGACGATGAGGAAAATAAATTGAGTGAAGTGTGTAGAAAGGCCCAAGGCGACGAAGGGAAAAAGTGGAGACTAAGGATATAAGGGAGGAGGTAATGGAAACAGTAGAGGTTGAAAGGAAAGAAGGAGGACAAAAGGGAGTGACAGGGTTTCCACAAAAGTAGGGAGGGGATGTAAGGACGAAAGAAGGGAGAAGGGAAGGGAGAAAGAAGTGAGAGTAGCGTTTTGGAACGTATCAGGGCTAATGAATAAAGATGAAGGATTTTGGGAAGAGTTGAAGAAATGGGATGTAGTGATGTTGAGTGAAACCTGGGTAGATGAAAAGGAGTGGAAAAGAGTGAAGAGGAAGTTACCCAAGGGATATATTTGGCAGATGCATGGGGCAAAGAAAGAAAAAGAAAAGTAAGGATAGTTTGCGTTTATAGAAGAAGGGGAGAAGAAGAAGGTTGGAGTGTGGTTAGGAAATGGGTGGCGGAAAAGGATGACGAATTGGTATTGATAGGAGGTGATCTGAATGCGTGGACGGGGGAACAGGGAGATGAAATATGGGATGAAGAGAGTGAGACTTTCAGGAGAAAATCGAAACACAAACAGGCGGACCAGGAGGGTAGGACTCTGTTTGAAATTCTGGGAGAAACAGGATGGTTTATTTGTAACGGGAACTCGGAAAGGGATAAGGAAGGCGAGACTACGTTTGCAGCGAAAGGGGAAACAGTGATTGACTACATTCTGGCCAAGGAAACGCTGAGGAGGCTGTTGAAAATAATGGAAGTAGGCACGAAATAGGGTCAGAATACTTCCCTGTCATTGGAACTTTGAAATGCGGGAATTGGAGAAAAGAGGGAAGGAAGAAGGAGGGAGCGACAAGGAAAAAAGCAAAGATGGGTAAACGGGGAGTTGATAAGCTGAGAGAATATACGGAAAGAATGGTTTGATTGAAAATGGGGGAGGCGTGGACGAGATGTTGTGTAAGATGAAGGGAAGGGTAGAGAAGATAGTAGAAGAAATTAGGCCAAGTGAGGAAGAAAGAAGGGAGAAGAGAGGATGGTGGGATGCGGAATGTGTAGAGAGTAAAGAGTGCATAAAGTTATCCTTACAGAATTGGAGAAAAGGAGAAATAGACAAAAAGGAGTATAATGAAAGACAAAGGGAACACGAGAAATTACTGGATGTGAAACGACAGGAGAAGGTAAGGTACATGGAGGAGGTAGAAAAAGCAATAAAGGATGGAAGAGAATGGGAGGTGATCAATAGAGAAAGGAGTGAATGGAAAGGAATCAATGAAGAGACAAGTATGGATGAATCGACGGCATATTTCAAGAAATTTCTAGGAGGGGTGGATAGCAAGGTGAGGGGGGATGGTAAAGAAGGGTTAGAGAAGAGACTTGGGAAGTATGTAATAGAGTATGGAGAGGGGAAGGATGGCCGAAGGAGTGGAGAACAGGTTTGGTAGTTCCTTTATTAAAGAAAGGAGGTGGACAAAAAGTGGAGGAGTATAGAGGAATCACTTTCATGCCAGCAACGCATAAGATTTACGCGGAGGTGCTTAGGAAGAGATTAGAAGAACAGGTAGAGGAGATAGGAAGTATTCCACAAAACCAAACAGGATTCAGAAAGGGGATGGGGCAGTGGATAACATTTTCGTACTAAATTATTCAGTCAACAGGAACCTGGGACAGAAAAACGGAAAACTGGTCGCACTCTTTGTGGATTTTAGGGCAGCTTTCCACTCGGTGAATAGGAAAGTTTTGTGGATGCCAATGAAAGAAAGGGAGGAGGACGAAGAGCTGATTGAGAGGATAAAAGAGGCATTTACGGAGACAAAGGCAAGGGTGAGAATCGGAGAACAGAAAGGAGAGGAATTCTGGACAGGGAGGGGTCTTAGGCAAGGGTGCCCGCTAAGCCCTTTGTTGTTCAGCATATTGTTAGCAGACCTAGAAGAGAAAATGGAAAGGAAAGGTAAAGGGGGTATTGTCCTAGGAAATAAGAAAATATACTCGTTAGCGTACGCGGACGATGTGGTGCTTCTGGCAGAGAATGAAAGTGGAATGAACTTGCTAATGAAAGGATTTGAAGAGTACGTGAGAGAGGAAGACCTGACAATTAATGTGACGAAGACAAAGATAGTATGTTTCAGGAAGAGAAAGAATGAAGTAAAGTATGGATGGAAGGTAAATGGGGAAATAGTGTGGGGGATTGGAAAAACAAGATTCAAAGAGGACTGGAAGATGAGAGTATGGCTGTTTGATTCACTAGTATGGTCTGTGATGTGTTATGGAGTGGAGATTTGGGGATGAGAGGAGTACAAAAAAGTATAAAACATGCAAGAGAGATTTCTGAGATGGGTTATGGGAGTGAGTTGGAACTGCCCGGGTTATATGTTGAGAGAAGAAACAGGGAGAGAGAAATTAGTGATAAGGCAGAGGAAAAGGGTATGCAATTTTGAAGAGAAACTTAAGAATGGTGAGGGTAGCAAAGTTGCATAAACATGCTTGCAGGAAGTATTAGATAGAGAAAGGAGAGGAAATACGGAACATTCAAGATGGGAGGAGGAGAGATGGGAAGTGATAAGAGAATGGAGAATGTGTGACGAGGGGAGGGAGTGGCAGGTAATAGAGGAGGAAACGAGTAAGAAGCAGGAAGGGCAGAGGTGGGAAAAGATTATGAAGTCAAAATATAATAAATGGTATAGATTCATCAAGATGGAAGGGCTCCCAGAATATTTAGGGAAATTGAAAAAGGAGTGCAGGTGGTCCAGGATGATACGCTTCGGAATGGGAGAAGGTATGAATGAGTGTAAATATTGGATGGGGAAGAAATGAAAATGTGTAGGGTATGTGGGTATGAAAGGGAACCTTGGGATCACGTGTTGGAGAGATGTGCAGGGGGAAAGGAAGGGGAAAAGAGCGTTGTAGATAAAGTCAGGTGGATACTGTGCGGTTGTGGACAAGGGGAAAAGTGGATGAAAAGCTTAGAAGAGAAAAGGGAAGAGAAAATGCATGGGGCAGGCGAAAACCAAAATTGAAATATGGATGAGGAAAATTAGTGTTGCGTGTCTTTGAAAAGCTTGAAGATTAATGATAATAGTTGTTAGCTAGTAAGATAATAGTTAAGAACTTGTGAATAATAAGAAGGCGAAGCGACTATAGTTTAAGATAATCATAAGGCATAGAGGATAAGTGAAATTGTAGAAGATGTAAAGGGAACGGAGCCCTCAAGCCCGTAAAAGGGATAGTAATAAAATACAAATAAAGTTTTTGAGATTTAAACAAAGTTTAAGCACATTTTAAGAGCTTTGATGGCATTTAAATTTCCTTGAAGATATTTCAAAGAATTTGATAGAATTTTCAAGAATTTATAGGGATGAGCAAACACTTCAGAGGATTTTCAAAACGCTTAACAGGATTTTTAGTGATTTCATTGGATTGGCAAGAATTTCAGGAAACCTAAAAACATTCAGGAAAAATGCGAGGATTTTAAAGAAATTTCACAGAATTTCAAGATACTTTGAATAATTTGAAAGAATTTGAAGAGATTTTAAAGAGTCTTTAAAGCATTTTGCAATCAACTCTAAGTAATTTTAGGGAATTTTTAAGCAATAATAACTTGAGGTATTCTGAAGGTTCATTTTGTGACTATTTTTAATTCAAAAATTCATTTTTTTTACATGGAGTAACTTCTGAACTGTTTCGTCAAAAGTACTGGGGGTACATTTTTAGATTTCTGAATACTACTATGGGGTTATTAACATTAATTATAGTTATCTACAAGTGACTTGAGTGACTATTAAATTCAAACATTCATTCGCTGTTTTACATGCAGTAACTTACGAATTGTTTCATTAAAAGTACTAGGGGTGGATTTTGGGTGTTGCCTTATATCCTTATGGGGCTAGGAACATAATGTGGAGTTCTATAAAGGTGAATTTTATTTTTTTCCTAATTAGAAAAATTTATTAGCTCTATTACTTTCAGCGGAACTGTTACGTTAAAAGTATCCGGGGTGGAATTCGGAGGCTTTTTAATAGCATTGTGGAGTTTGAAGATAACTTGGCGTTTTCCCAAGGTAAATTTTGCGACTATTTTTGATTGCAAGAATATTTTCATAGTTTTATCAATTTTTCCGGATTGACATTAATTGACTTGATTGAAAATAATTGTATATTGTAGAAAATTCGTCTTATTTGGTAGGAAAATTAATCTTCTATTATATCTCTGTTTTTAGAGCCTTCTCTTAAGCTATCAGCGTGTGTCATCAATTTTCAAATGTCGCTGTATGTTCTAGACAGACAGGTATACAAGGAAATAGAATAAAGCGTCTTTACGAAATTCTTAAATAAACGTGTTTTTGTTTTCGTGGCCTCAATTCATAAATTCGAATGAGCTAGTAATTATCAGCCACCCATATAGCACGTGACAAATTTTTCGGGCGGATAGGGCAGGAGGTAAGAAAGGGGGAATCAGGAAACCAAAATCATTCGTAGTATGTGCTGAATCCACTAGTATATGAGTATACGCGAGCATCTGTTTGAAAAATCCTTCTCTCCGTAAATTAGCATCACCTACTATCACCGAGTATAATAAAAAGAATGGAGATCACCACCTGGACTCTGTTCCTGGCTGTTGCAGTTTTCCTGAATTTCATTGGTGAATATATAATAATATAATATCATATCTAGAACTTCAAGAATACTAGAAAACAAACGCGATTATTTTCTCTTCTTTGTCACGCAATTTTCAAATTAAAATATGAAATTATAATTAACAAGAAACCATGCTTTACCATAGCGTCTATCCTTTTCTTCAAAAGTTGTAATTACGGGATGTCGCATACACCTTTGAAGCAAAAAATATTAATTTCAAACAAAAAGTTAATTTAAAGGTTGTGTATACAAAGCCCTTACCGGTAACAAAAAAATTGTCGGTACCAGTGAAAAAAATGGTGTTTACCGGTAGAACAAACTTGTCTTTACCGTTAACAAAAATTTGCAGGTACCTACCATTTTTTACCGTTCTTTTCAGAAGCCTATTTTGAGGATAGAGCTTAGACTGCCGGCAAAAGTATTGAAAAATTAATTTTTCTCCCATGTGTCCAATGCCAATGTTTGATCCTGAATATCGGACATCATCCTGGTTAACGTCACAGACTAAAAAATATTGGAAAATGTTACGGATAAAACTGAACTTATTTCTGTGAATAATCACAGAAGACAAATCAGATACCTGTAGGGATTGGGGTTTAACTAATATTATTTCTCTGACGAGTCACAGGGGTTCTTTCACGCGTCCACGAGGTGTGGGGAAGGGGTAAGGGAGACAAACATTATTTCTGGCACCATCAAGTGGCCAGGAGCCGTTGGAAGGGGTGAATTCCGTGAATTCAATGAGTTCCGTGAATTCCGTGAGTTCCTCAAATTCTTTGAATATTGGGAATTTCGCGAATTCTTTAAATTTCGTGAAGTCCTTTTTTAGTTTTGAGAAAGAGATTAAAAAAATAAATTAACGAATATTCAAAAAGTAATCTCAATTCCCGAAATTGGAACTTTTTAATTGAAAAAATAGCTATTTCCCTATAACTAAAAAAAAATCGTGGATAGTCTAGCTTTTTACAATAAATTTGAAATCTATTTATTGACCATAATTTATAAATATCCAGTCTGCTAAAATAGAATCTAAGCGACATGATATGGAAAATTTTCATTTTTGTCGACTAATAATCTACACAGTAGGTACGATCTAAAATTGCTTGTCTTCTTTCACGTTGGAGAAGCGGTTGGAGAAGCGTGGAGGAGAATAGAGATTGTGTTTGAAACGAGTCTTATCAAAGTGTACTAGCAACCCTGCGTACGCCAAGGCGCGCGCCTATTAATTTTTTTCATATAACAATAAAATAAACCAAACACTTATTTTTTCTATGTCATTTATATTTGATTAATGTTACTAAATATCTTTATGAAATTATTAGAAGGCTCCACAGAATGATGTCTGTAGCCTCCAACCAGGACCTCCTTTTCATTGTTTTCTCTGTTAAAGGAGTAACGGATTTCTCACAATTTATTTGTAGGTAAATTCTGCCATCGTTATCATCTGAAAAAAATTGGGAATATAGTTATAATTCAATTTATTATAATTTTCTCTTGGATTTGTTAAACACTCAACTTATTTGTAAATTATATTGCCGTAATAAATTTTTTCATTTTATAAATTAAAAGGAATGTTATTTCTCAAATAGATTGTAAATTGTTCGTTATTGCATGTATCTGTGTATACAAATTTCAATTTGATAAACGCTACGAATAATATAAATTTTGCCTATTGTAAAAGTTGTTCAAAATTGAAAACAATTCATGACATATGGAATAAATCCTTTTATTAGAAGAAGGAAATTATTCTGTCGATAATACTCTCCATGCCTTTATAAACGTTAAAATCTCTTTCATATTAAAAGCTAAATTAAACTCAAAACAAATTTCTTTCTGATATATTCAGCCAGACATGCCCAACTCGGGGAAATTTCCTCCGGGAACACATGTTCAGAGTTCCCTACTCTTTCTACCAAAGAGCGGGAGTAGTGGTAGACGCATGCGCGTGGTAGACGCGTACGCCACGGAGGAGAGGTCCTCGCAAGCGTTTACCACCACTCCCGCTCTCTAGGAGAAAGAGTAGGGAACTCGGAACATGTGTTCCCGGAGGAAATTTCCCCGAGTTGGGCATGTCTGTATTCAGCGACTGTACATGTGGAACACGTGTATTTTTAAATTTAACTGCTCCGTTTGTGACTAAAAATTGATCTTTTCCTTTTAAATTCAACCATTTATGCAAAAGGATTCGTAGCGGAAAAATATAAACTGAAAATTAATCAAATAAAATTTGAACTAATATCACATTCATTGTTCAAAATACTTATCTGGTCAAAGGTTTCTTTTTCGGAATCTGGTGCGACAATTTCTTAAACTATTTCTTGAAACAATGACATTATTCTTTTAAGATAAAAATGTTGTAAAATTATTTTCGGAAAGTTCATGGTAAAAAGAACTCATATGCCATAACAAATTCTCCATGCACCGACCCTTCTTCAAGTAATAGCGTCAAAATCAATTGAATTTGCACTCAAATTGACATATTTGCGGCTGTATATCTCTACCCCTATTGTACCGATAATATAAGTGTAAAAAATGGTGCTTTTTTAATAACTACGTGTACAATTTTTTTAACTTCCATATAGAAGACTTTTTGTAAATTTTACAAGGTTGATGCTGTGACTTTTGTGAAAAATCTTGGGGAAATTACCTCCATTACAAATACTTTTGTTTCTTTGCAAAAATCTCAATATTTTTTGTCAATAACAAATTGTATTAAAGAATGCAGCCATTTGATATAGCTTTTGTTTTAACGTGTTTTTGAGATGAGATATAAAATAAAAACTTGGTCCTTTCTAGATCTTCTTTTAATTAAAATTCTTTGATTGATCATGGCCTTATGAATAATTAATTGCAACATAATCCTTGGTCTGCCCCAGCAGCGATTTTACAGCCAAGATTTTAGAGTGTTTTTCAAATTATTTATCTGTTAGCTTCCTCATAATCTTCCTCCCTGTTACCACTGTGAAATCATCGTTCTTTCAATAATATAAATTTTTATCAACAAAATCGTAGATTTCCGAATCTGATGTTTTTATTTCCGTCGCTTGAATCAGGGAAAAAGAAACACTATTGTCTCTTAAATTTGCTCTGGATTCAAACAATTTGTTAAAGTTTCCTATCAAATTGTTTTGACGGGAACAAATTTAAGTACGACAAGTGTTACGAAACATGATATTATAGGGAACGAATCAATTTGTAGGCCTAATCTATGAATGGTCAGCAAAAGAGAAATGTTGAAATTCTTATTAGTAATTTATTTGCCATATTTCTATTTCTTTTGGCTTCAATTGAGCCGCCGAATGCAAGAACAAGCTCAACGCTCGAACACGCGTAAAAGTATTGTCCGATCATCTCAAAAAATAAAAATTTTCAAAATCGAAAAATTAATTTTTTGAGAATGTACTATTATAGAGAATGAGGAAATGAAATTGAAAAAAAAAACGAAAATATTCGTAATCCAGCTTGAAAACTTTCAAAAGTGGCAGTTAACGAAAGTAGAGTATTCCCGAAATTTAATATGTCCGAAGTATCAAATTTTCATAAATTTCAGTTTCCCGAAATTTCACATTACCAAACAAATTTAAGAAAATTAATATTTGATTTGTTGATGTCTGTATATACTGTAATGAACATACATTATAAATTATGTACAGAATTATATTTATATATATATTTTTGAGGGGAAATTGAAAATTTCTGTAATTTGCAATTTTGGGTAATTGAAATTTTAGGATTTTGAGAAATCGGGTTTAAAAATGTCTGTAATTATATAGTTTTGAAAATATAATATTTCGGGAATTTCAAATTTCGGACGGGTGCGGGTTTTCGAGTTGTCGCGCGAGAAAAACTTTACGCCAAAAAAACCATTTTTTCCCTGAACGTGTTTTAGAGTCTAGGCGTGTAATCACCTTCACGCATTATCGAAAATTTATCCTGGAGATACTTATTGGGTAGCGGTCGTAGGTGTGCGGCCGTCGACGGCGCACGCCACTTAGTTGAAATTGTGAAATCCAACTCCATCCGAAATAGAAAGCGATTGTGATAACGAGAAATATAGTGCAAAATCTGAGAGCGAAATGTCACTTGAGGCACCACCGTTCGATAACGGTGTTGAAAAGACTAACTCTGTAAGCAAAATATTGATTTCCGATGATCGAGAACATGTTTTGTATAAACGATTTACGATAAGCAAGCCAATTGTATGTCAACTTGAAAAATTCGAGAACTGCGTTATGTAAAACTAAAAACAATTATTTTTCTCTGTAGATTCTGGAAAACAGATTGAAATTAAGTTTATTTTTGCTTTTCTTGAATAACTCGGGGACAAGTCATAAACGAAAGATGGTCGTGTGATAGCGCCCAAGAAATGTATGTGCGAATTGTACGAAGGACTGATAAATATTTGAATGCGACGGAAGCGAACAGAAAGTACGTTACATTGAGCGAGCGTTGAGAACGACTTCTTTGAATACATTTTTGTTTATTTAGAACTTCAGAGTTTGATTTTGAAGTTCATAAACCCCCTTTTGATGATTTTCATCTGCCAAAACGCTGCCGTCAGTTTAGTTTCCATAAGCATTAAGAATTAGAGCCCAAAAATGAAAGTCTGTATTTTTGAGGTGCCCAAAAGTCCCAGACAATATTCGCACTGTAAAATTTTGAGAAGGATGATTTTTTGGCAAAGTTGTATGTGCGCGGTACGACAAGGGTACTTCAAATGTCGAAGTTGGTATTTTTGAGGAGCTTAGAACTCAGAGACTCTCCTGATGCTGTAAAGTTCTCAAAAAGATTCTTTTTTGACAAAGTCGAACTGACTGTGTTCGGGCGACAGGGAGCAATTGTGCACGTCGATGGCTGATAGGACAACTGTGAACATTGTAGGCCACTGGTAGACCGGTCCATCTGTGAACGTCCAAATTCACACGTACACTGATGGGAAACTCACAACTTTACACGTGTACAGATAACCGACTCTCAACTGTGCTCGTCTCAATTAGTAAGATCAGATTTTCAAATTACAATTCAACGTTCACTGATGTGATACTTACAACTGTCTTGTCTCAATTACCCCGATCAGACTTGCAACTTACAAGTACCTTTTGCGGACGTGGACATGTCTGTGAAAAATCTGATCATATTGATTGACACGTGCAGAGTTGGGAGACTCCCATCTGTGCACGTGTATATTTCAACGTGCACAGATGAGTCTGTGTACAGGCGACTACTGGTCGTGGTACTGTTAGGCTTCATCAAACTGAAAAATCATCCGAAACAAACATCCTGGGAGAAACATCCAGCTCCGAGAAAACCTTTTTCAAAGGAACGGCGCGTACCTTCAAAGAATCGGTTACCTCTATTAGTCGCGAAAAAAGCGCTTTAAAAAAACTATATTCGAGAAAACTCTGTCAAATATCGGTGCATCCCAAAGAACTTGAATTCTAACTCCTAGAAAGGTGCATAACTGTTCTATTTTTGAGTTTAGAAAGAAAGCAAAAAAGCTCCTTCAAGCTATTACTTATCTCTATCAAACCGCAGAAGGAACATTCTAAAAGAAGCAACCACGTCTGAGAAAACTCATTATCAATGATGCTGCACGTCAAACAATAATCTATTGCGGAATTGTACAGTGCCAAAAGTCTGTGATCTTCGGACTTCTCAAAAATACCAACTTTCTTTTTAGACTCCAACCCTCAACAGCAAAAACCATCCCCACGATACAACGATAGTATGACTTTGCTAAAATATTTGTTGCTGTTGTTGAATTTTACAGTGCCAATAGACTCTCGGAGTTTTGGTCCTTGAATATTTCAACTTGAGTTTTTACATAGGGGTTTAATTTTTTAGACGTGAGGCTGGTTTTTGAGAAAAATGTTTGAGCAGTCGAGAGTCTATAAAAAGCCCAACACTACATTGTACTTTTTTCAGGTTTGATTTTTTACGAATGGGATACTTTTTCGTACACAGGCATAGTTGTTGGATTTTTTTGTGTAACCGAGAGCCCAGAATGAGCCCAAATTCTGGTGTAATTTGTTTTTCCCGCGTTCGAATTTATACATGGGAGGCAGTTTTATATTTCGTGGAGGTAGTTTTTGGAAATTAGTTGTTGTTGCATCCTAGAGCCCAAAGAAGCCCAAAATTTTGTCGGATTTGAAATATAATTTTTTGAATTTTTTTATTGTGGAGGAGCTGGCTTGTCTCAATCCAGTATCTCCACTCCCAATTTGAAGTTTCAAACAAGTTTTGTCGAGCCCCAACCTCAGCAGTACAGCCTAAATCATCCCAAAGAAAGGTCAAGATTTTGATACAAAGAAATTTGTGAATGATCGTGGACGTGCGAGCTTGATGGACCTACAATGATCTAGTATGGTCCTAATCAAGAAATATAAATTTTCAACTGAAGAATTAATTCAAAACCAAATAGCTGAATGCTTGTCCAAAAAAGATGCCTAATTTCAGAACTCGTTTGAAATATTTTATAATATTTTTAAATATTCTGCAAAATCCTTAAAATCTTCAACATTTTATTTCGAAACCTTAAAAGATCTACTTTTGAAGATTAAATATTTGCACTTTTGAAGATACGTAATAGAAAAATCTTGAATATCAGAGATGCATGGATAAACTTTCCTAAATTTTGATGAATTTGATAATCAAAAGCAAAGCTTTCGATTAAGAATCTTCCCAGGTAGAGAAATTTCAAATATAAATCATAAAAGTTAAAGAATTTTGCAGTG
Source organism: Andricus quercusramuli (assembly GCA_932178445.1). Lineage (NCBI taxonomy): Eukaryota > Metazoa > Arthropoda > Insecta > Hymenoptera > Cynipidae > Andricus > Andricus quercusramuli. The sequence continues at coordinate 8,600 of CAKNXH010064706.1, read as the reverse complement.
AAAAGAAATTAGAAAAATTAAAATTTTCAATTAACTTTACATAAGTCTTATTAGCAAATCTTAGGCAGTGCATAATTTTCTGTATGTATATTCTAAAAATTGAAAACTCCTTAAAGTTAGAGATTTGATATTTTAATTTCTATAATTGGATTATTAAATAAAAACTTCAGAATTTCATCAATTTGGGCATAACAATTCTTAAATTTGAACGATTTTGGTATTGAAAAGTCGAGTTTCTAATCCTAAAACTTACAAGTTGAGGAAATTTCGAAAGCAAATAATCAAAATTGGAGATTTTTTAATTTCAATAACTAAAATTTTCAATATTTTTGATTTCATGTAAATTGTCAAAATATGAAAAAAGAGCTCAACTATAAAAATGTACGTTTTGAAATTTCACAATTTTCATGATTTATAATAAGTAATGTTTTAATAGGAACGATTTGCAATCTAAATTTCTTCAATTTTGAGTATTTGCAATTGAAGGCTCTTCAATTCAAGTAACATAAATCTCTGACTCCAAGTATAACACTATAGTGTTTGATTGTTTTTCCATAAACTAACTGCAGTCGCAAGTAGGTTCTTTTACAGGAAAATTCCTAATACTGCAACTAATTTTCCTTGAACTGAAGGATTTCCATTTGATCGCAATAATTCTAAGCGGAAAGGTATATTTATAAGATGTCAAACTGACGCATCCTGATAAACCTTCAAACTGGGTATTAAAAAAAATCAAGAGACTAAAGTACGCGAAAAGTGAACAAGAACACAGGAGTTTCAATTTTGACGAAGTAAATGAATGAATTTGAAGTTTATTTTATATTTTCATTGAATAATTGCGTGAGACAACAATTTTCTTTCCTCTCCTTTTTCCGTCTTTTTCGTTTGTTCACTTGAAATATCTAGTATATATTATATTTATAATAAATATCAAAATTAACCTATTTCTCTTCCTTCTTACAGAATTAATAAGTTCCGTAGAGCTAGAACATACGACTTTGGCGCACTTATTTCCTGGATACTTGCAAAACGGTTACCTGCCTCCTATTGAAAGAATTACATATCACATGGCTACAACATATACTCCAATCGCACATGTAGGTCATCACATTCTGTATCGTCCACATTCTGGAACCCCCGAGTTCTTAGCAAGGGATCATGTCATCTTTGCATGGGCGGGGATGAGAGATGACCTAAATTATGCTGATAATACTATTAATTTCTACCGGCGCTATGATTGTCTTGAACCGCTATGGAGATTGGTTCCCTCGCTTGAACATGAAGAACATTCGGTATTTGACATGTCTCGTAACCATTGGGTAACTCTGGATAAAAATGAATTTGACAAATTGGGTGTTGGCCGTAGTTGGACACTTATCCAGGATCAACAAGAGGCTGCTCTGCAACATCCGCTAACAACGGGCCATCCCGGTGTTGACACACGAGCACACCATGTTGCATACTTAAGAGCGAACGAAGCAGTAGACGATATGCAAGTCCTTGAAGCCGAAAAACTATATAGGAGACAATCACCAATTTCCCGTTGCCGGACAGTAATCAGAACAAGATACGAAGAGGCATATGAGGCTGTTTTCCGCACAATTGCAACTGAATATCGTTTAGAGGTACATCCCCACCAAAACTAACGTAAATTACCAAAATTATAGAAAATATCGTATGCGCCAAGGGGGAGAAGCACTTTTTCGACTTGTATACGTTTTCAGTACTCGTGCTCGGCTCGCGCTCGTCTACGACTTATACTGAAAACATACACTCGTCGAAGAAGTCACTCTTCTCCCCCTTGGTGCATGATATACTATTATACTTTTCATAGCTGATGTTGCGTACGATGCCTCAATAATTATGAATAGTTCATCAAGTGTAGAATAAAAGCAAAAATTACGGCATCGCATGCCATATTCTGTATACTGTTAATCTTAAGTTCACTGTACTATGCACAGGTTTTACTGCGAGTTTCCTCGTGTACTACAAAAGTATTGTAGGTGAATACTAGTGCAGATATTTTGGAAGACGGGCGCAGCCGCTGGGGTTTAGAATTAGTAGTTTTCTTTTCATAGGGGGACCCCGATTAATGGTAGATTCGGTAAAAATATGGAGCAAATTGCGTACTAGTGTACTAGTTGTGGAATTTCGCGAAATCAACACAAACCACGTATCATGTCTGCCTTGTTTTGATGGAAATCTCTGCGAAAACTGAGAGAGGATTTTTATTTGTGGACTCTTGGCGGTAAATTTGAAAATTCAAATGACCCACTAATTAAAATACTCTTGCAGACATTTCACTAAAAGCGAGGCGAACCTCACAATTACTCCGTATTACCTGTAAAGTCAGAAAGGTGTATTAGTTACGCGGAAAACCTGTCAATTTATTGTAAATTATTGTAACGAATGATTCAGAATTAAAAAAATTGACTTTAATGTTCTACTTTTTTACTGATTTTGTCCCAATTTAACACGTGATTTTTTCAAATTTTGCCCCTTTTTGAAATTCTATTACACCGTCTAAAAAATATACCTCATTATGAAAGACTTATTATGAATATGGATCATATTTTTCAAAATGATAAAAGTATTTGAAACTTATTCACAACTCATTGCACAAATTATTTATTATTATCCACAGGTATGTTTATGCTTCTCCATTCAATTCGTTTGATTAAGCTATTTTCATTCGATTTAACATAGAATTACTCTATTCTATTACATTTCTCTCAATAAGGTACTATATTAGACGGAAATACGCAAACGCCATATTGGTTCCTGGATATTTTGCGGAAAACAATACAATGAGCATGTCGTGTATTTTAGTCAGAATTAAGTTTAGAATAAAATAAAAATGTTCTGCTGTAGAGCTCCGTTTTGTAAAAACAGAAGCGAAGACGGATTTGAACTTCATCGTTTTCCACTATGACAACCGAACCGAATTGTAATTTTTCCCTTTTATAAGTTTTAATTTGCAAATAAAATTGCAATATTTGAACATTTATAACAGTAGTCACAACCTGAAAATTTTTAATTCTTCAAAGATGTGAATTTACTAAAAATAATTCAAATTGTAGTTAGTTAAAGTGAAAAAATGTTTTATTATCACAATACTTGGCAATTGAATAGAGGCGTTTTTATTTTTAATATTTTCTATTCAGAGTGGCTTTATTTATTTTTTTTCAAATAATTCAATGTCAAGGGTTTATGATTGGACATTTTCAATCTAGAAAATGACGGGAAATTCATTTTTAGATTTTACATGAATTTATCTAATCAGTTGTAATTTAGAATAATGATTTTATAAATGTAATAACAATTGGAAGTTCTAGAATTTCAGAAGATTTAACTTTTAAATATAAAATCTAGTTTCAAATTTCTAATCGTCCAATTTTAATCGTTCGGATATGATAATTATTTGAATTCAAAAGTTTGAAATTTTTATTTCTTTAATTGTCAATTCTTGAAATTAGATACGATACATTAATAGAATTTCAAATATCTCCCAATGAAATTGGCCAGAAACCACATTTCGGCGGTGAAAGTGCAAAAATGATCGGATTCTTTAAAATTCATTTTATGGAGGTGTTTTTTATCACTGATTTGAAATGTTGTATAAAAATTTCAAAATTAAAAATTGTGAATCCAATATGAGGACCAAAAGATTGGAAAAATGATCAGACTCCTTCGAAATTCATTTATATATATATATTTGAAATTTATTTTTTGAAGGAATGTTGAGTTACTGATTTCATATTTGATATTAATATTTTGAAATTGAAAATTGCGGATGACTACATAGAATGTAAACTGATTTTCCAATCGTTTGAAAAAAATTATTCAACTAATATGTTCAAATCTGTAAGTTATAGCAAAACATTTTTTCAACTATACAAATAATGTCTACTTTTTCATCGAAATGAAAAATGGCATTAGGGCACTTTGCAAGTTTTTTGTCGTGTACCAGAAACTATGACAAGAACTTCTGAAACTTTTTAAAAAATTTGGTTTGAAATTTTGAAAATGCTCTTGCTTTTTGAGTTTCGGTCTGAACAAAACTTGTGATACAAATTAAATATGTGAAAAAGATCATTTCTCGAGGTGCGTTTACCAAATCGCTCGAAGGCTAGACCTACTCTAGCGCTTATTATGTGCTTGATGTTCGTTTCAACTTTCTATGTTTTAAATTTCAGTAGCAGTTATTCTTAAAAAAAAATATTATCTCCGCCAACTCTCGGAGTACCACATTTTTCTAAATCTGAAAAAAATAGCACCTATTGAATGAATGTCATCCTGATTCAAAAAAGTGAAAATTGTCGGAGATGTTTCATTTGTTCATGAGGAAAAAACATACCGTCTTTTTCAAGCTAGTTGTACGCAATTAAATTATGAAAATTCGTTTTCGGCTAAGTTGTACTTAATAGTACAACTCCCGTAGATGACAGTCGCCTACTTTTAGTTGATATCCTTCTGGCAAAACGTGTTTCAAAAGTTTCGCACCTTTTTTTATCTTTATTTTTCAAGTGAAGAAATGAACCAATCTTAACGTGCCACCCGGCATTTTGTAGACATTTGTAACCCCTACATTTTTTAAATTAACTTTTTTTCTATCAGACATATGTCAGGCAGCATTTTCTACGCGAAATGGGCCTTTTTTCATAGGTCGCCAGGACTGTACAGGGCGCGCATATGTCTGAGAACCGTGATCGTCGATTAAAATTAAGCTCAGATACGAATGAACATTTTTAATCATATCACGGGCACCCATTAAGATTTTTTAAATTTTCTTGGCTTAAATTAAAGATAAGATTTCAGGCTCGATGTCGTATAATGTTCAGGTTTTTGAAAAAATTTTCCAAGGTCGTGCTAAAAGTTGAATTTGAGGTGGAAAATTTGAGAAATCTTAAATTTTTTTTTTTTTGAACTTCTCAAGTGCTGTCCTATTTTCAGAAAGTCAAAAAAATATTTGTTGGGTACCAATAGACGTGGAATTTTATTAGCTTTCCAGCTGTTTTTCTTAAAAATGCCCTATCTCTTTTTGTCGCCGAAATATCGTGGTTCGAAGTCAGCAGTGATTTTTAATAGCGCTCACACGAGTCGTGCGCACAATTTCCGACGGTAGTGAATATTTACAATATTATTTACTTATTATTATTTCGGATAATTTCTTGGAAAGTTATTATGATTACAGACAACGATAACTACAACTACAGACAGATACGGAAGTATACAATTTATTTTTTCTTCATCGGTGAATCTGAAAACTTCAAGAATTGATGAAATCTGCAAAAGTCAATTTCTACATTGAAAATCTCATTGAAATGAGATTGTAACAAATTATTCAACATTAAAATTGATTAGACAAATTTTTCTGAGATCAAACAATAAACTCACTGTAATTATAACCGTTCGAAATGGAAAATTTTTCAGTTATACACTTATAAAATCAAATTTTTTCAATAAGCGTTCAAAATGAAGTAATTGAAATCGGAAAATATTAATAATAACAACATATCTACTACAAAACGTTGGAAGTAAAAAGAACAAGAAATTTATTTAAACCTGAAACAAAAGGTTATTTGCCAAGAATTATGATATTACAACTTTTATACTCAAACACTTTGCAATTTTCAATTATTTCAATCAATTCAAATAGTTTAAAGATTAACAATTTCTTAATTGTTAGTCAAACTTCTCAAATTTCAACCATTTCAATTTTAATTACAAAATTAGAAATCAAAGGATAAAATTCAAAATTAAGCGTTCCGTATGAAAATTAAAAGCTGCAAAATTGTAACTATTGAAAATTAAGGAAACTATTTAATCACTGAGGTACCAATTTCAGATAGTAACATTTTGATCTATTTTGATTTTAAAACACACAGTTTTTAACTTTTTAATTCGGGATCGTTTAACTTCTAAAACTCCGTTTGTAATCATCAATAATTTTTTAATTCTTCCTATACAATATTTTTCAATATTAAATGATATGTTTTCTTAGATATTGAACTAGAAATCAGACAATGTTAGGGTATTACGTTGAAAATTGAAAATAAAAAAATAATGAAAAACAAGATTCCTATAGTCTGAATTTCTGAAATTGGACGGTTTTGAGACTTTCGATTCGAAATTGTTTGTTTCTAAACTTAAGTTTCTTAACTTCTAGAAACTTCTATCTATAGAAAGTACCAGAAAGTACATCCGCAATTACAGGCGTACGTTGTATTGATTACACATTGAATTGACCGGCTTGTATGTATATAGATAATTATAGGCAGGGTACATAATAGCCTATTCGTAAAATCTTCTTATTCTCTAGGCTTACATTTGACAAACTTTTTGCCTAATTTTCCATTCTGTTGAATTTTTCTGGATTCATTTGGTCTCAAATTGTTCATTTACAAATCCCACAAACTAATTTGTTGAACAAATTTATATTTGAAGTTTACCGTTGAAGAACATTCATAATCGCGCCCTTCGCAAGTGCAACAGTGCATTGTTTGACTATAAAGAAAGTTTGCAAGATTTCTACTCCACCAGAAGTTAAGCAGTTAAGAATTGAAAAGGTATAATACGTCATGCCTCATGAAAGAAAAACATTTTCAATGAAAAAGAATTTAAACTTATAAGAAACAAATATTTTTCCAATGGAATTTATTCTCATTGTCGCTTATTCTTACTGATATAAACAAAATTGGTCAAACTAAAAAAATTATGGCCTATTTTTTCGGGGGACGATTTCAGATATATAGAAAGATTTACTTTTAAAATTGAAAGCAGTACAATTGTAGAGAATGTTTACTCCGCAAAAATGTCATCATTTAATAAAACTTAACCATTTTTAAAAAATTGGTAAGAAGCGATTGCGAGAAAAAATTAAATTGCAAAAAACGTTATTAAAGTAAAGGATTTTTGTAAGGTAAATGCACCTCTTTGCGTCCGTGTAAGGGTTACGGCAGAATCTAAGACCAATAAACAAGTGCAATACATTCCGATTCACTAAAAAACTATTACTGATCTAAGAACATATATTATTCTATAGAAAAAGAATTTTGTTTTAACAAATTGCTATAAATTGCACCGGAAAAATCGAAAATCACCCAAAGCTCTCATTGTACGTCGTGGCGTCCGCCTGATTCGTTTTTGGATGTATTTCCGTCCGCGGGGTGCCCCTCATTGCGACCGGACGCAAACTGGTACTTGATGGGACAGCACCATTTTTCGACCGTTATGGACCCCGTGAGATTAAAGATCCCCCTGTTCAAAAAATTCGAAAAAAAATGCACAGTTGTTTTTTCACCAAATGAAAGCTTTTGTGAGGTGAACCCATAAATGAAAGGAACTGAAATTTTTTTTAGCCACCCTGATTCTCATAATTATAAACTGATAATCGTTGTTAAAAAAATATATTATTCATGAAAATAAATATATGTAGATAATTCTACAATATATATTATTAAAATATTTAATTGCGCGCACAATCATACTCAAATAATGACAGCTTTCAATTCCACGAAAAAATTTGTAATAATTTGCGAAAATTTGAATGTCGTGTTGATACAAAGTATAAAAATTTACACTGAATAATAAATTGTTCGGTCGCTAATAGGGACAGAATTTGTAGGAACCCATTTGCGTCCGCTCTTTGAAGGTTATGATAGACTTGAATTACTCCGATAAAGCTTATGTCACTTTATAGGTTGTACCGCGGAAAAAGAACAGTGCATATGGAAAAAGTGATATTTTTCACATCACTTGCGACAATGTTCAGCACAAATTCACTCACAATTCAATTATTTCGAGTATTTTGAACATACGGTCGCACGCATGTACATCGAAATTTTCTTGTACTACTTAGCGACTATTGTGAGAAATAAATCATTCACTGACCATTCGTGCGATAAAAACAGTTTATTGAATAGCTTGTTGAGCTGTATTGCACATGACACTAGACTTACCTGGTAATTGTTTCTCCAGATCCGCAATAAAGAATAAATGGACAGTCCATTTGACAGTCCGTTCTACTAAGAATTTGCTCTCTGCGCACTAGGAAACACAAATAGCAACTCACGGCGCGCAACATGAAAGATGAATCTCGTGTTAGGGATCGTCCATAAATTACGTAAGACGTTTTTCTTTTGTTTATAGCGTTGTGTCCTTCTCAACTTCACAGCAATTTTATTCCTCTCTTTATTCAAACAAAAGAAAAACGTCTTACGTAATTTATGGACGATCCCTTATATGTCTAAATTTCGATAAAACACATATTTGAATGAAAACGCAGGTAAAGTATTGTTTATAGAATAAAATAAATACTCTCCATGAATCAATAAGTATAAAAATAAATTAATTCTACTATTTTTAAATCAGGTTAGGACGCAAATAGGAGCACGGACGCAAAGAGGTGCATTTACCTTACCTGTTGAATATTTTTCATAAAAAAAAGCGTCAAGACACAAGTGAGTCTCGCAGCGTGGATGGGCGCATATATGAGAATCAGAAACAAGAAACAAATGAAGATTGCACAATGAGATAGCAAGTGAACTTAACCTGTGAACTTAAACTACGAACAAGAACAAATAAAAATCGTAGAGCGG
>CAKNXH010064705.1:79910-130457 GCA_932178445.1 Andricus quercusramuli | reverse complement strand
TTATTTTCTATTATAAAAAATGTTCAGGTTGAATGAAATGATAATCGTTTAATTTATATTGTTTCTGCAACTAAATTACTGAAAATGATATAATTTTTTAAATTTATAAATTGGTTCATTTATTCTTTAATTTAGAGATTTGAATATGATATCGCAGATATATATTTTTTTAATCTTCAAACTGTACAACTTATTAAAGTTTAAAATTTTCAAGTTTGCAGTTCAACAACATTTAATTTGAGATTGTTCATTTGATGTGCCTTAGAAGCTTCCATCGGTACGCGTAGATTATTGAGAGTCTAGATAAAAAAATGCTGAGCGTTAATGTTAAAAGTTAAAAGTTCAAAACGGTTCCTTTTTGAGTGTTTTAATTTGAAGTTTAGTTTATATAGCTTCAAATGAAAACATTTTCAGCTTCAAGAGTTCGTCAGAAATATTGTTCTGAACCGGGGAAACCCCGGGAGATGACCAAGAAATTTCTACCTGACATAAAACGGCTACCCTGCTATTGGTACAAAAATTATGACGAATTTTTCATATGTACAGTTTTCACTAGTGAATACGTCGAACGTGAAATTTTTTCAGTTTGAACCAAAGAAACATGTTATAATTATACTTTTTTGGAAGAAAATTGGTTTCGCGATTCAGGAATTTGGAATTTTTTCGCGATTTTCAAACGTTTCAAACACCGCAACATTTTTTCTCTCATTAAACAAAAATAACAAAATGTCTATTTGGTCCAAGCTAAAGAAACTTCAGGTTTGACATATCCAACTTTTTTTTACAAAAGAGTGCATTTAAATCACTCCAAAATAAACATTAAACATGTGTTTTTTTTAGATTTTCAAAAACTTCTACATAAGGCAAAAATATTTAAAATGTTAAATAAAAATAAGAACAGAAGATATACGTTTTAAAAATTGCGTTGCAACGCGCACACTCGCTGCGCACACAAACTGTAGAGGGCCGTGCTATAGTGAGCTCGTCGCCATCCCATAGCGACGAAGGGAGGGTCGCACGCTGAATGCACTGACTACACTATGACTGCTCTCTTGATTCCTCGCTTGATTGCTCGTGATTACTCGCAGCTCGCGTTGACTTTCACTGACTCGCTTACGATTTCGGAATATTTTCAAAGATTTCGGCTGATTTCACTCAATTTTCATTCATTTCAAAATATTAGATCTTTTTCAAAAGATCCACTCAGATTCCGTTGATTTCAGATGATTTCACGAAGTGTTATGCTTGTTGCATTTGATTCCATACCGATTTCAAACGATAAAACTCCTTGATTCGAGAGTGAATGGCCCCTCGCTTAAAGGTTTTAAAGTTGAATGCAGTGCCGTTTTAAGATTGACCAGCGTTTGGTTAATATGAGTTGTCAATTGTCTTATGAGCTTTCAAATTTGTGGATAAATTTTTCCACGTTTGAAACTTTTTAATATGAATACGACTTGTTTCATGTCAATATAAAGCTCTGGAAATATTTTTTTAGTCAGAAAAAACCATTTCCTTTAAGACTAATACCGGTATTATCAAATAATTTACACGGAAAGCAAAACAACGAGTTTGTTTTTGTCAAATAAATTAACCAGTCTCTGTTAACTTCTTCGCCGTTCGGTGAAATTCGTTCATAATGTAAAATTGGAAAACTCCTAAATACCACATTCGCTTTTGGGAAAATAAAAATCACAGACCGGAAGCAGACCTTTTTCAACAAGTGTTTCTTGGACTCTGTGCCTGATATCATATTATGTGATATCATATTAGGCCACATGGCAGGGTCATTACTAATAATGTACCTATCTACAGTGTTTTCTTCGTTGTTTCGTGCTATTTCTTGTAGACCTACTATTTCTACCTCTTGCATTTTGTTAATGTCATCTCCCAGGTCTTCACTATGTTCAGGACCTACTTCACGATCAACTCTTTGCTTGCGATATTCTATAAAGAGGTCTGTAGAGGCCGATTTTGCCAAAAGGCCTCTGCTTGTTTGTTATTCAAGTTGCAAAATGCCGAAAAACCATAATTTTTCATATATTTCACATTTCATAATTTCAACCAAATAAATTAATTTTCAAATCAAAAACTTTTTTTATGAAGAAAAAAGAAAAATTTCAACAACATAATTTAACGCGAAAAATATTTTTGTATACAAAATAAAAATGTCGAATAACTGTTTATTTTTTAACTTTTTTTGCTTATTTCAAGGTTACATAAATATAATTTTCATATAGGATTCATGACAGAAACTTAGAAATATTTTCTAAGATTTGAGATATTTCAAATTAAAAAAAAAAGCATTTTCAACCGAATAGTTTGACCTTCAGGCAAAAAAAAGTTAATTCTCAACGAAAAATGTGATAATTGCTATTTCAATAAAAAAAATTTATTTTAAATAAAAAACGGTTGAATTTAACTTTGAAAAAATGAATTTTCAACAAAATAAATCAATCTTCAAGTAAAAACGATTTTTAGTCAAGAAAAAAAAATTACAACCAAATTATAATTTAAGGTAAAGAATAATTTTTAATGCGTAATAAAAATTTCGAATAACTATTCTTTGAGTTATTTATTTTTAAGGTTATAGGTATAAATATAATTTTCCTAAAATTCTTAACCCTCTCAGCCCCAATGAGTCGAAAGTCATCGAAAGTTTTTCTTCGGGTATAAATAACCCAGGTTAGGCTCAACGTTTGAAAATCGGCTTCATGACAAAATCCAAAACTGGCTGATCTTAAGCTTTTCTATAAATAAGGGGTCATGCATAAACTCCGTAACGCAATTTTCCGACAATTTTGGCCCTGCGCGGGGCCCTCCCCTATGTAACGCTTTTTCCGACATTTCCCCGTAGTTCTTCACCATGGTAGGTATTCACTTGTCCGAAATTTCATTTTTCCTAAAACTCATTTTGCCGAAAAAATCACTAGATTACTAGCCGCCTTCGAAACAATTGGTACATGGGCTTCTGCTTGCCAATTTTATTTGGGCAAGCAGAATTATTCACAATATAATATAATAATTGACAAAAAGAGAATGTTCAAAAGTGTTATACAAATCATTGAATGCATCATTTAATGAGAGATGAAAACTCTTCAGTTTGATAGAAGATTCCATATTATGCAAGATATGACACAAAAAATGCAGAAGCACAGTATCATCATTTGGTAAGATACCCATAAAGGAGAAACCGACTAAAACTAGTTCCAGATCGTCAATGTAAACAGCTTTATCGTTAACATTTGACCTATCTATATATCGGGAGATTCATTTCACCCAAACTAGTTTTTATCAGATTTCTCGTAATTTAACAATGACCTTATGTCGAAGTATGTTGACTCCGACAATGCAATTTCATTAATCGATAGGTTAAAATGATTGAATCTTAGGCTTCAATCACACAATAAGCTTCAACAGGTATTCATGTTTTTGCTTCAACAATTAACAGACCTTACAAACGACGAGTTTTCAATATCACAGAAAAAAGTTTAATTTTAAGAAAAAGTTTTTTTTCATGCGAAACTAGTTTTGAAATGGTATTAGAGTTGTCAATTTATTTTGATTCATAATTTGCTGTGACATCTGCTGATGCGAAAATATTGTTGTAAATTAAAAACTGTTTTATTTATCTGCCCGACCTTACATTCATTCAGATAACACGACATTAACTGATACTTCAAGATAATATTATTTTCAAGTACAATCAAAATCTTGTTCATCAAGAAAATCAATATAACTGAAAATTATTTTAAGATTTGCAGAGTCCCCGGTATTCAATATTTTATTTTATTATCATATAATATAATAATATTTTTTTAAATGAGGAAGCTCATTTTCCTCTCAGGCTTAAGATGGTTACAGTACAGCCCAATATGTCGAATGCATATTTGTTAAGAGTATAGTATTTTTGAATAGCTGACACGGGACTGTCCAGGTATATATCATCAGTCACGGACGCATTTTGGTAATTTATTTAGGTGATCTGATAAGAGCAGTTTCTCTAATTTTCACATTGGGCAAAGCCTAGTTTCTTACCGCACCATCCCCGAACTACGTTGCAGCCCAAGTGCATGATGAGGGGGCCTATAAATTAAGGTGGAATCCAAACAACCAAACCCCAGGATTTCTTATTTCTAATCTGTTTTTATTTTTATATTTTATTACCTATTTTATTTTTAGTATTTCAGGAGTTTTTTGTGTATTGTCATTTACGTTGTCCACTAACTTATTGTGTTGAAGTATAATATAAAATATACAGAAACAAAACTTTCTATTATATTTATCCTAAATTTTTCATATTGTAATTTTGTATGCTTCAAATTATTAAAAACGACCAGAAAAGCGCGGCGTGCGTTTGTATCTACTCAAATTCTGAAAAAAGAACTTTATACCATTTTAGAGAAAACTTTTAACTAAGATTAATTATCAAACATTAATTTGAATGTAATTAAAAAACAGTCTTTTATTATTACTACAATTGAAATTACTTATTAACAAATTGAAAACAAAGATAACATCACTGAATTTCGTGAACAGGATATTTTTATTTAAATCATCATATCAAGAAAGCTGTGAAATGGTGTTTTCTATTCTGATGTTGAATTATAAACTTGAATTAGTTACATCAACATTATTTTTGAATAAATTTTCTTTTTTTAGTCATGCTTCAGTTTCAATGTAATTTGTTTTTTGATACAGCTCAATTTTGTTACAACTTAAATTAAAACTATTTTCTAAACCTTATTTCCTCTGTCTGCAGAACTTTTCAGCAGTTGTTTCTGTTTTTCTGCAGTATTATTTTTGTAACGCACAGCTAAAAATTTTGTTCGGAAAAAATATTTCAAGTGAGATACTCCAAAACAGACTTTCAATCTTTCTTTCACGTTGATCTGTATATATTTTTACAAAGAAGCTGTTTTTTTTTTACAGAAAATCCAATTATTGTTCCTGAAAAATGAGCAGACGTCTTTCCGCATGGAGTATCACAATAAAACTTAGCGAAATAAAAGAAATAATTATAATATTTATTATTTACCGGAATAGTCACACGAAGTCCAATTATCTCCTGTGTCTACTTTACGACCTCAAATCACCTGTCTTGTTGAAAGACGAAACAGTACTAACAACTGCATGCATTTTTCTGCATTCTGTCACTTTATCGATAAAGAATTGTCTGTGCTTCAGTTGCTAATCCCAATAAGTCATAACGTGGGAAGTTTCCGGAACGCGGTTTCTTACTGTATTCTCGAACTACCTTTGTTTAATTAAATAACATATACATTCGAATGGTCCAAAAACACTTTTTTCAGAGGGCAACGATCCCCCTATTTGATTATGAATCCGAAAAAAGAAATTCCCAATTTTTTTTTTAATTTTGATTTTAACAGGTGCCGATTTTGACTAAGTTTTCCATGTAAAAAGCATTGGGAAAAATCACTTTTTTGACTTTTTAGAATAATTGTATTTTTCAGGGTTTGCAAAAATGTTACGGGAAAGTATCGAGGCTTGTTGAGAATTATCCAACGATGAATTTCATGTATCATGCATTTGGGCTTGACACCCCTTTTGAGCACTATATTCTCGTTTTTTTCTTAAAATTATTTTTTATTGGTCTAGTGGAATATTGATCAATATTGGTAAATTAATTAATCAATTTAAAAAAAGATGAATCAACAGAAATTGTTCACCATAAAAGGATCTACAAATTTGCTGTGAACCACTTTTTGATGGATCACGTAGTTTTTGTTTTATTCGTAAAAAACGAAATTAAAAATTAAAAAATTAAATTTTTGGACAAACAACACAATCTATGAGAAAAATTAATAGATAAAAGTTGCTCATTCAAAAAAGAGCTACAAATTTGTTATGATTAATTTCTGGATAGGACGAATAGATTTACTTTTAATCGTAAAAATAAGCATAAAAATGAAAAATTAATTTTATGAAAAAACGACACACATTGCAATAAAATGCTTTATAACTATTTTTTCATAGAATGCGCCCTTTCTTAAATTATGAAAACAAGACAATGAAAACACGTATGTTTCAATACCAATGCCAATTACAAAAATTAATGTCTCAGGCTTAAGATGGTTACAGCCCAATATGTCGAAGGTATTTTTGGTTAGAGTTGGATATTTTTATTTTTTGGATAGTATGCACGAGGCTGTCCCTGTATATATTATCAGTCGAGGACGCATTATTATAATGCAATCAAGTGATCTGATAAGAGCGTGTGCCTTGGCATATTGAACAAAGCCTGGTTTTTACACCGTCATCCACGGACTGGGTTGCAGTCAAATGCATGATGAAGGGATCTACAGCTTAAGGTGGGCTCCGAACCACCAGAACCACGGTAAAAGTACATAGAAAAATTTCAAGAGGTACCGGCTCTGGAATCGAACCCCAAACCTCTAAGTTGAAATCCGAGCGGCTAACCAACTGAGCCATTAAGCCATTTCCCTTACAAGTTAGGCGTGACTCGCTCTGTGAGGAAATAAGAAATGTGAGGAAGGGGGTACCGATTTTTTAGGTTGATCTAGAATTCTCGTGTTATTTATTTAAATCACTCGTTCGTTACGCAACCCTGCTCCGGCCCAGGTTGCTGATCAATCTCTCTACCGTTCACTCCAAGTGACACTTTTTTTTCATAAACTATTTGTCACCACACTTTTCTGTCCTGGCATACTTCTATAGCTTCCTTCAGGTCCATGCATTTTTTCATGCAAGCTCTCGTTTTTCTATGGCTTCTTATGTCTCTTCGAATTAGGGCCTCATTCACACATTCCAACCATTCTTTATGTGGTCTGGCTCTGGGTACACTGCCGTTTACTTTACCTTGATACACTTATTTAGTTATTCGTTCATCTTTCATTCTCTTAACATGCCCAAAGTATCTTAACCGATTTCTTTTCCATATGTCAACTAGTGTCTCTTCTGCACCACATTCTCTGAGGATTATCTCCTTACTCACTTTGTCCAGCAGTGCTTTCCGCATATTATGTGCGCAGAGATTTCATGCCAATCGCTTTAATTTTATTCCTATCCTTTTCTTGATAGGTCCATGTCTCGATTCCGCATAGCGTCGAAGAGGACCATTCCTGGACACTTGTCCATGAATATATTAAATAGCCATGAGGACATAACGCATCCGTGTCTAACACCTTGCATAATATCAAACCAGTTACTCAGTTTTCCATCAGCCCTTACACTCGCTTTGCTACCAGAATATATTGTTTTTATTGCTTGTAGGAGAGCCATCTATTGACTCCATACTCTTTAAGGACTTCCCAAAGTTTACTTCTATGCACCTTGTCAAATAAGTATTTTTGAGTATATTTTACTTACGGTACTTTAATACCTCTGTAATTATTGCAGTTGTTTTTATCTCCCATTCCTTTATATATTTTGGTACGATACTCGCTTTTTCCAATTGTCTGGGTCTTCTCCCATCTCTATACATAAATTTATCAATTCACACAACCTGTGAGGTATGTACTCGTCACCGTATTTAAGAATTTCAGCATTAATACTGTCTACACCAGCAGCCTTACCGTGTAATAATATAAATTTATTGAAATGATACATTTTCCAGGGTAGTTGAGAATAAAAATTAGTGCCAAGAAGCGAATATTAAAGTAATTATGAAAAATTAGATTCGTACATTATTTTGCAATATCTGAATAAGCAATCCCAGGCCGAAGTACAGAAATAAATGTAATATACATTGTATATATGTATACTAGTTTTGAAAATAATGTAGAAAATTTCACATTTTGAACAAAATCGAGTGCAAAGCACGAGATACGTGATGAGAATGTGCTCGCTAAAGCCGAAGAAGCTTTAACAAAAGAGAATTCGAAATCACCAAATTATAGTTGTTAATGCTTTGACCATTAATTCTAAAATGTCTGCAGGAATGTGGGAGAAATACAAAAACCGGGCGCGTAACGCGAGGTAAATACATAATCGAGTTTTACATAATCGAATTTTTATAATACAGTGTAAAAAATGTTTGGAATTCTACAACACTTTTAAAATACAAGCCCAACGTAAAATTGCAAACAAGATATTGGAATGGCGAAACTACCCCGACATTTCTATTTTATTTTAATCTAGATAATCTAGATAAATCCGAAACAAATTTTCAATCCTCCTCAATCCGACAAAAAAGAACAAGTTTTTCTTTCGATTCGAATGAAAGCAAAGGAATCCAAGCTGGACTTCATCCGGGTTTCATGCACGGCTTGAACAGAATTGAAATAAGGGATCGGTTTAACGTTGGGATTTATGTACACTGAAAAAATTTTGGGCGAGCTGCCCGCCCACGTGATAGAGCTGCAACACCAAATGCGTCGCGTGCTGCTCGCCAGCAACTTGGTGCGTAACCTCTCTCTTGTTGGGGACGCTGTGTGCCCACATTGGAACAGATCTAGCCCCAACAGTTTTGGTACAGTAACTCTCCGTTCAGGCGGGGGAATAGCATCCCCAACCCGAGTTTCGCACGGAGTTCGTTTCATCCGACGAACGGTTTGTCGTATATATTCGTGCTTATTTTATTTTTACAAGTAAAGTTTTGATCTTGGATGACTTGTTAAAGAAGAATAACTTCTCGCATTTACGCCATAACCTCAAATGTAAATAATGTATCAATATACAAGCCTGCCTTGGTCAGCAGGCGCTTGCACATAACCTACAAGCTGTAACCTATAAGGCAGAAATTTCGTATTTTTTGTGTGAAAACGTTAATCTTTTGTAAATTATTTTTAATCTTTATCTTTTTCTTTCATCTTAAGGCAGGGTTCTACTTTCTCCGCGCGAAAAAATGTGATTTTTTTGTAATTTTGGTTTAAAACATGAAGAAAGATATTGATGTAGGGTTTGTTGTGCCTAATAAATATACTCTTAAATTAAATTAAAAAATTTTCTTTAGCTTATTTTATGCGCTCTATATATATTTAAATGGCACTTGCCTCAAAACCAGGTTTTCACCGCTTGCTGAAAAAATCTGCGAAACTACCGAATCTATTGGTCTGGAATTAATACCACATATGCTATACATATACATCAACCGGTGGTAGCTGTTTATATGAAAAAAAATTATTTTTACTATTATTTTTTGCAAATTGCCGCCACTTTGTTTTCTTTGTATGTAAATGAAAAAATCTGCTACCACCGATCGATGTATTCGTATAGAATATGTGGTATAAATTTCAGACCAATCGATTCGGTAGTTTCGGAGATTTTTTCAGCAAGTGGTAAAAACGTGGTTTTGAGGCAAGTGCCATTTAAATATATATAGAGCGCATAAAATAAGCTAAAGAAAATTTTTTAATGTAACTCAAGAGTATATTCATTGGGCACAACAAACCTTACATCAATATCTTTCTTCATGTTTAAAAAAAAAATTACAAAAAAATCGCATTTTTTTCGCGCGGAGAAAGCAGAACCCTGCCTTAATATTTGTTATCGTTAATCTTTTTTGGTAGAGGATTTGATTGTTTTTGATTTGAAATCAAAATCTTGTATGCTCGAAATAGGAACTGTTTTATTTTCCGTTCAGTATTTATCTTTTTTGGTTGAAATTATACTACTTAGTTGAACGTCAAACAGATTTATTAAAATATCACTTTTTGGTTTGACGGTTCATCATTTTAGTTAAAAACTCATGCATTTGGAAGAAAATTTAAGTATTTGGTTGGATATTCGTTTTTTTTAATTTTGATTGACTCTTTCCTTTTCTACTTCTTTTTTCTTTTGTTATGTATTTGTCTCTGATGATCCCAAAAGGAGGTTGTTTAAAAATCTAATTTTGTCTCGTGATTTTTTTTAAGCTTTGTTTTCGGTACATAAAATTATTCGTAAGAAATCAGATTTCATTTCGATCGCAAATGAATTTTTAAATAGAGACAACTTTTACCTTAATTTGTCAAAAAAAAGCTTGAGAATCAACCAGAAAAAAATGTCTCTTATTTTTTTCGGATTTTGGAACAAGTTTCAGGAATGTTTTATTTATATTTACATTTGTCTATGTGTTTCGTTCAATGATAACAATTAGAATTAATGACATTATTTCCAGAATAAAATCAGTCGCAGCAAGTTTTATAACAAAAAAAAAAAATTTATACACGACTATCACGCAATTGTTCATAAAACTTGTTAATAAAATTAAAATTGTTGAATTTGACTGAAACCATTTTATAGAAGAGGCAATTAAATCATAAAGTAATTCGCAGAATGTTTTTGATAAACAAAATAAATTTTTCCCTGTAACAATGGACGAATATAAACAATTGTATATACAATTTGTTATGAAAAATTTAATTCTCGACTTATAATAAAACTTTCAGGCTGAAAAAATCATAAAGTCGTTCCCAGAAACTTTGGGTAGAAAAATTGTTTCCAGCCCTAAAAGGATACGACTATAAAACAATTATCTGTATAGTTTGTTAATAAAAATCATGAATTTTTATGTTTGAATATTCTTTTCACTTTAAATAACATTGTCCAGTATTTTATCTCCTAAAAATTCGATAGATGTCTATTAGTTTATAACATTTTTTTATTACGGTAAAAATTCTTTTAGATAATTTATTTTCATCATATTTGTATTTAGGCATTGACTGTTATTGATTTCTGGTGTTCTTAATTGTTTACATGGTCACAAAACTCAACTGCGACCTTTGCTTTGCTTTGCTGCTTAATTTGTCCGCGAAAATACATTTCTGGACACATGGGACAATTGCTTTCTCTTTTGTGGGACTGCAGCGCTCCCAAAACGCGGGAAAGGATCTGCTCGCACATTTGGCACTATTGCTGCCTCAAATGTGGTGTGGCCGCTACACCGACCGCCGTGGTGGCCCTGCGTTCTCACTCAGAAGACAGCTGCTTGCCCAAAATTTTTTCAGTGTACGAATTGAGAAGTTTTTAAATTTCGCTCTGTATTAGTTCGGAGTGGATCGGATATTGGCAATAGCCCCTTACTTACTGTGTATAGTAGGGTGATAAAAAATGATTTTGGAATCTGAACACGCACACTAGCCTAATTTGTACCTTTTTAGTTGAACAATAAAAAATCTCAAACGTTGATTGTTTCTTTGTTGTTTTTATGTTCTATATGTTGGAAAAAATGCATGTATAAACATACATTCTGTAAGTTGTAAATTTTGGTAACTTGAAGCAACAATTTAAATTATTTCTTAAATTTGTCAACTATGTCGCCAACGGCGATATCATGCTGTAAACACCAGTTCCCATAAGATCACTGAAGTTAAGTAGCGTTGGGCGAGGTTGGTCCTTGGATGGATGACCGTTCGGGAATACTGCGTGGTGTTGGCCCGTCGTGGGTGTGGTGGACCCACACTGGTAGTATTTATCCACCCGAATCGGGTAGTGAGGCAATAAACTTTCGAGTTCGAACTGCTAATCAATTTTTTTTTTTTTGTCAACTTTAATTTGTTCCCAAATGATTCCCTCATATCCATGAATTTCTTAAAATGTTTTCCATTGCCTCTTGTATAAGAAACAATGCTCTAAACTTGACTCTTCTTGAATGTGCCCGAAATTCCTTACTTTTTTTTACATTTGTCAGTCTGCAAAGCAAAACAAATTTTTTTACATCAACGTCTTCAAACTCATTTACGTGGAACACTTTCAGTTAATCTGAACTATCTAAAGATATACTTTTAGAAAGTAAAAAAATTACTTTCCAGAGCCATAAAGATTCAAAAATGTATTTCTTTGTTTGAAAATCCAACTATTATTCATTTTTAACTAAGAGATGTTAGTTGTCCTTATATTGATCCATTTTGTATTTGGCTCATTCCATAATTGTATCCTCTTCTAACCGTATTTTGTGACTAGCTTATGTTCATGGATGTTGACCAAATGAGAAAATTAAATAAAGGATGTAAGAGTTGTCGGTATACTGGACCAGGATACCGAAAACTCTAGCATCCTTTATTTAATTTCCTCATCTGATCAACATCCATGAATACTATTAGTTGAGAATTCGTCTTTTTGGGTAAAAATTGTATCATTAGGTAGAAAATTCAATTATTATGTTTAAAATGCAACAGTTTTGCCAGAAAATCATTCTATATGGTTCAAAATTCGACTGTTATGTTAAAATTTCCTATTCGGGTGTACTTCCGAAAAGGACATATGTCTGATTTTCTTCGGGCTCCGTGTAATTATGTATTTTGACGCGCTGATTACGAATATGATAGTAAAAATTGGCGACTAGTCGATTTTCATGGTGAAAACCATGAAAAACCCATAAAATCATGGTTTTTTTTGCGTTTATCTCAGCTAATATGCAAAATAAAAAAAATGTTATAGATAAAAGTTGTAGATCTCATTAAAACACACTTTTTTCATTGCATACATTTTTTCGTACGAGTGATAGTTTTCGAGAAAAACCCTTTTCCAGCGCCGTGTGTTGGGGGCGTGAAGGCACCCGTGTGACTGGTCACGAAAATAATGTAAGGTCGTACCCCTACCCCTTTTCCAGCACCGTGTGGGGGTCGGGAAGGCACCCCTGCGACTGGTCACAAAAAAAATGTAAGGCTGTACCCCACCCCTTTTCCAGCGCCGTGGGGGGCATCCCTGTGACTGGTCACAAAATTCGATTTACTACTGATTTTCTGGGAAACTGTCGTTCCTATAAAAAAATGGTTCAAACATAAAATGTGTATTTTGATGGGGTCTACAACTTTTGTTGGAAATATTTTCTTGAATTTTGAACCATTACTGAGATAAATGCAAAAAACCATGATTCTTATGGGTTTTTTATGTTTTTCACCATGAAAATCAAATTTGCGCCAATTTTCACTATCATATTCGTAATCAGCGCGTCAAAATACACAAGTACACGGAGCCCGAAGAAAATCGGACATATGTCCTTTTCGGAAGTATATCCGAAAATTTAACTATTTTGTTGAAAATTCGTTTTTTTTTGTTCAATATTAATTTTAAACTAAAATTTTAATTATTGTTCATGTACATTTTATTGAAAATCCAAAACTTTCTAAAGCATACCTTGTTTTAGAAATATTATGTCGCTCATGACTAACCTATGACTTTTAATAAAAAGTATAACGACTTAACAATAACTAGTTTCTTTTAAAAAGTAACTTACCCACTGGTTCCATTGAGTAAAAAATGTTAAAAGTAGTCCATAATGATTGTATTAAAAAATGTTCATCAATATTGAAAATTCAGTTGACTCAAATTAATGATTTTTTATTTTTTCCATTTTTGTTGTCGCAAACTGCATAACTACGTCTCTTAATTACCTATGTCCAGAAAATTTATTGACCAAAAGAAAACTAGATATTGGTAGCTAAATTTCAGTACACGTTAAAGTAACTTCCAATTATTAATCGTAAGTCATGACCTATATAACTGATATAGTATACTGTATCTTCTTATAAGTATCTGCTGTTATCAGTTTAGTTGCGCCCGTCCGATTTTTCTAAAGGTCACTTTTTTCTTCGAAAGTTCTTCGAATGACAGAGTAAAAAAAAACGACGATTAGGAACCTACGTAAAAGATGGCGAGAGAGAAAACGACAAGTGAAAAGAGGTAAAAGAGTAATGTATAGAGAAGGGAATGATTATTAGACAGAGTATATAAACCAAGCTCAATTTCCCTCGGTTCAGTAAACTCCGCGGTGGAACAGTGATCGAACAAGTGCTACTCTCGAACTAGTAAATAGTGAGAGCCAAAAGAAAGTGAGCTAAGTGAAATATCCGCTTGCAACGTTGTCTAGATTTTCCTCATAAAAGTGTGAAAATTTCCCGACTCAATGCTGGCTGCAAAAAGACTCATTTTTTTTCAGCATTCCTTTTTCTCAAGCTCTGTAAGTTCGATTTCCTTAAAATTGCATGACCAAAATTTAGACCCATTCACCCTCCCTTAAGTTCCAGTACAAAAGAAAAAATTGAAATTCTGCATCTTATTTATTTCTATTTCATACGTCTGTCTCTTTATATTATTATGTTTCTATTATATATTTTTAATTTCAAGTTTTTCTATAAATATATTGTAATTGGTGATCAAAAGGCTTGGGGTTGGGTCCCTTAATACGTATCTGGGTTTGGTATGCGGTAATATCGATTCACTTATACTACCATTTTTTTGCAGATTTTTTAAGGTTCTACATAGGTGTACGGTTGCTCTCTTAGACTTAATATTAGGTATGTATTTTGCACTTTGTAGTTTTCCAATCACGCCAAAGAGCATGCCATGCACTATCACGTTCTAACTAAAATTGATCGCCATGAAGAAAATTAATATTATCATATATTTGCACCGTTAACATCACTTTTTGGCCCGAACAGTTTGAAAAAGTGAGAAAAATGGTTGAATAATAAATAATAAATATAAACATTTAGTAATAATCATCATTTATAATCAATTGATTATATTGACCCTCGAGAACAAAATTGTAGAATAGTTGTTGGTGGAATGGTTTTGGCTTTATGGTACAAAAGAATTCAATTTAATTAATTTAGTGAATAGTATTTTATTGACAATAATAGATATATAATTGTGGATTATTATTTTGATTCGAGAAATTGCAACTCACGTACAATTGTATGTGCTGTTGTCTCAAAAAAAACTATATATTTGTAGATATTGAGCAAAAAAATATCACGTGCGTCCTAAGCTACGACCCAAGATAGATTCATGTGTAAACATCTTCGGTAAACGTTAACTGAAATTGAAATCTTACACAAAGCAAATAATAACTCACGCGAATGTGGGAGTATAAAAATTGATTTTCTCTTATATGTAATGTCGTGCAACAGTTTCTGGACATCTATTTTCCAATAAAACAAGCACCCCAGTTTTAATAATAATAAACTGTAGATTTTCTCTCAATTATTGCATAAAAGGTGATAAAAGTACCCGTTTTATGGGCATAAATGAAAGCCAGTATGTATTAATTTTATTCAAAGTTGCTGAAAAAACGTCAAATGTTAATGTTTCCAGAAAACATCAATAAATTCGGAAATAACCAATTTTTTATTGTTTTTGGGCTAATTTTGTAGATAATTTTCTTCAAGTCTGTTAAAATACTGTTCTATTAATTTGTTTTAATCCAGTTATGAAACCCTGACTTTTTATCAATATTGATAAGTTCTTCAAATTAAGCTAAGGTTTTGATTGCATCGAAGGAAAAATTCTAGAAATATCTTATCAAGTCACTAAAATAATTAAGAAAATTATCTTTGAAACTAGCGCAAAGAGATTACAAAACATTAATTGCTTTTTGATTTGTTAACATTTTTCGGAAACATTAAAATTTGTATTTTTTTGTAATATCTTCTAATAAAATTAATATATCCCTGGCGGACCGGCCGAACGCAAACATTACGCTACAGCGTAACGGTAAAGTAATGGTAAAGTAATGCTAAAGTAATATGGCATTATAATTAATAAAGGAAACAAAATTAATATGTAAATTGTTGCAATTATAATAAAGCGTTGCAATTTACATTAAATGGTCATGCCGTAATTGCAACAAGTTGCTTTCTCAGCGTTAAAAAATAAAAAAACAAAGTGGCTGTCATGCAAGTCGGGTCCCTGCAGACTGGCAACCCACTTAAAGCCACGTTAGCGGGTTGCCAATATGCAGGGGCCCGACTGCAATGACGGTTACTATGTTTTTTTATTTTTTAATGCTGCAAAAGCAACTTGTTGCAATTGCGGCATGACCGTTGAACGTAAATTTCAACGTTTTATTATAATTGCAACAGTTTATATATTAATTTTGTGTCCTTTATTAATTATAATGCCATATTACTTTACCATTACTTTAGCATTACTTTACCGTTACGCTGTAGCGTAATGTTTGCGTTCGGCCGGTCTGCCAGGGATTGCTTTCAATTTAAGACCATCAGGCGTGTAATTTTATCAGGTTTCAGAGTTGAATATTTTCAAAGCTAGAGTGCTCTCATAAAGTATTAAAAAATGTATGTCTTGAAACTTTTGCATAGTTGTGTATTACATTCTCTTATAAACTATCTAATGTAGATATTTTCTGTTTCTGTAAAATTAAAATCTATCACTTATATCCCGAAAACAATAATTTTCGACGATTTTAAGAAAAATATAATTCTCAAACAAATATTAATTGTTTGAATAATTGAAAATTATTAACAAAATACTTGGAAACTCGTGCCTTAACAATTAAAAATAATACTTGTCAAAAAATCTAAAGAATACCGTTTTTAGTACGAATTTAATAGAAAACTGCTATTTTGCACTTTTTAGGTCACTTTCCAAGCACAATAAAAATGGCTTGAAAGGGGGGTGGAGAGACAAAATGAAAACTTACTGGGTGGACATTATTCTTCCAACATGCGTTAAGAGGTTTTAATACTTTAATTCACAAAAAGTTTATAACAAGTAGCTCTTTCTCTCCATTTTTTTGAAAAGCAAGCTTTTCCCATTTAAACCCCCATGTTAATTTCAAAGGCTCGGGGGCACGGGTTAACTTTGACCAAAAAAAAGGAAACAAGAAAAATGTTGAGCTGATAAACTGTAAATATAAATTAAGTATTTATTTTTAAAATTGAACTATAGTTCGACTCTTAACAATAGAATAATAATAAAATTGATATTATAAGACGATTATGAATCTGTTCACAATTTAATAGCTGGTAGATTTTTACGTTAAAAATTGAACTATTTTAATTCAGAAGCGTTAGTAATTATTAATGAAATGTTTGCATCCGATTGAAACTTCAAAATCTTTTTTCAATTTTCAAAAAAATTTTGATTAATACCCTCACAGCAAGGGATATCGGTGGAATATCCCATTTATCTCCCACGATATCGCAGGCATATCCCAGGAAATTCCAGGAACATCACGAATGACATCCTACGGGGCGGAAATCTCGATATCCTTGGAATGTCCCAAAGATATCTCAGAATATGCTGAGGATATCCCATTAATGTCCCAATTTTTAAAGTCCGGGATATCTCAAATTCCATAATTCGGGACATCCTAGAATATTCTTACGATGTCCTGTATTTAAAATGCAGGATATGCCAAGGATGTCCCCAATATGTCCCAAGACATCCTAATAATATAATTTATTATAATATTATTAAAAAATGCATATATGTACTAGGGTTACCAAACGTCCTCCTTCGGGAGGACAAGTCCTCCTTACCGCCTTGTCCTCCCGAGTCCTCCTTTCTGACAAAAATGGCATATTTTTATTTTTTTATCCTCCGCGATGTTATAGCGAGAGATAGAACTACTGGAGTCGTGTTATTGGTCTTACCTGGTATCGTGTAACCTAATTTGTAAAAATAAAATCATTCTATTGAACATTCTTGGTTTGCAATATTTGAAATTCAAAAACCGTCTCTTCACTATGCTAGTAAGTTAAGGTTAGGTAATTAGGTTAGGAAATTTTCAGGTGTCCCCCTTTCGTACTGTGAAGAAATGGTAACCCTATATGTACCCTTTGCAAATAATTTATACTCACTGTGCTTTGAATAAACAAATTCAGCATTATTTAAAAAATATTTCCCCGAAGCTACAAAAAATAAGAATCGAAGATAGTATAGTCTTTTCAGTCTAGTCTTTTTCAACACTTATGACATGTTGTTGACCGTATAATCAAAATTTGGCAAAATCATGAAAAAAGGTAAACAAATTTTAAATTAGTAGGTATACCAAATTCAATGAATCATGCATGCAAGCAGTGCAAGCTGCAGTTTTAAAAATATCAGAAGTTTCGAAAGCCGACCGGCTTTTTCTTCATTACAGTTAACTTAACCTCAAAAGTGCACAAAATGTATATACTTCAATGAATTTAATTAGTTTAAAATGGAAATCAAATCATTAGTCACAAAAGTAATGAACAAAAATTGTTATTCAGCAAACTGAAAAATAAAAGTAATTAGTTAAAACATCAAATTTTTCATGAGTTTTATCCATTATGCCACGCAGATATATCTATAACCTCCAGCGAGCCTCCATATACCTAAACATATGTAAAATATACATAAAAAATTTCTAAAAGAAATAAAATTGTTGTTCTTATATGTATATTCCTTTTTATTTCTTGAATTTGTAATCCCCTAGTAATTAATTAGAATATCAGCAGAATTTTTTATAATAATATCGGGATCTTTGTGGGACATTTTACTATGGTATTGGGATATAGTATTGGGTATTGTGGACATTCTGCGGGATATTGTTAGGATATCCTGTCACGATATCCTCAGGAGCGGAAATCTCGATATCCTTGGAATGTGCCACGGATATCCCGGGAGATTTATGGGACATTTTTCAGGATATCTCATATCCTGCCGAGATATCCTAGGGATATGCCAAGGATATCATTTTGTTGTGAGGGTATATTCATAATTAAATGCTTTTATTCAATTTCAAAGCCTATTGAAATATTATTGCATTCTAAAATACTCCATTTTTTAAGCATTCAGTTTTAAAATTTTTAATTGAAAAATTTTTGTTTCAATATTTAACAATATTTGACTGTTTATTCAAAATGAGAAATTATAAATCCAACATTCAAAAATAAATCAAATAAAATTGAATTATTTGAAATGAAATAAACCTAGAATCGTTCGAATTTCAGGGTACTGAATGTAAACTTTAAAATTTGCATTGTTTTATTTTTTTCAATTTTTAATTTGTAAATGACATTTTTCAATTTAGATTTTTCGAGAAGCAACTTATAATCACTAAATTTTACTGCTTTTAAGTTAAAATAGTTAGAAAATGATGTAATTTTGAACATTTACAAATTTTTCTGAAAGAACTCTGTACACGCTTTGAGGTTCACTATCTCTGTTATAATAAATTTAAAATAAGAAATTAAAAATGGAATATACAAAAATAAACAACTTGAAACTGAATTATTTTGAATAAAATAAGCCTCGAATCATTAAAATTTCAGAGTGCTGAATGCAAACTTGAACATTTGCATTGTTCCATTTTTTGAATTTTTAATTTATAAGTGACATTTGAAGGGTAGAAATGCAAAAGGAGTCAAGCGCCAAATTTTCGAAATCGGGTTTATTAGCTCAAAAAATCAGATGAATTCTATTACACATGCCTGCCAAAGGATTTTTTTGGGGCATCATTTTTCAAAATTTGTGTTCTTGTGTTCACAGTCCGAGAAGCTTTTCTAACCACAAAGTAAAAAATCAAATTTCATTTTTCTCGACACTGGCTAATTATTTTTAATTACTCTTGGTTCCCTTCCGTTTAGCACTGAATAACCTAAAACCCAATTCCTCATTTTTTGGAAATATGCAAAATTATTACTGCTATCGTCATTACTTTGAAGCTGAATGTCAGTTATACACCATTTCGAAGTCATAATTGGATTTTCAAATTTCGCGAAACTGCATGATTTTTTTTATACAAACTTTTTGGAAATCAATTCGTCCATTCAATAGCTAGAATTCAAATTTTTAGTTTTTTCTTAAACTGAAAATTGACTCCACAATTAATGTTGAAATATGTTAAAAGTCGATACGGACCCAAAATCTAACCTCGAAACGTGACCTGTTTCATTCAATTTCTCGAATGACACTTATCATTATTATTGCACATCTAAGTACTCAAACCTTATAAGAAAAATATTGAAAATTGTTTCTTTTTTTCAAATTAGACACATCATATTTTCCTCCTGTTTATAAATGATTTACAATTGTTTAAACAGTTATTATTCGTTTGAGAGAGGGAGAGAGAGAGAGAGAGAGAGAGAGAGAGAGAAGCAAGTCTCCGTTATGTGGCATGAGACACACCGCGTGTGTTCGAGGCCTGCGTTACACTTTCTAGTCGTGGTTTCATTTGAATCAGGCGCGACTCCCCATATCGAGGTCTAAGATGTTTACACATCAAAAATGAATACACTCAGGCTGCCGTCCCATGGCACCGTAAAACTCGGCGTAACGCGCAAAACGTCAAATCACTATAGCCAGCGACTTCTAGCGACAAAAATCTTGTGACGGATGTAGCCGCCTTTCTGATTGCGTGATTTTGCATTCCCACCTTTCCGATTGTTCATTATTGTCTGCCAACTTGTAACATAATCAACAATATTTCAATATTG
This sequence comes from Andricus quercusramuli, assembly GCA_932178445.1. Classification (NCBI taxonomy): domain Eukaryota; kingdom Metazoa; phylum Arthropoda; class Insecta; order Hymenoptera; family Cynipidae; genus Andricus; species Andricus quercusramuli. The sequence goes on along the minus strand of CAKNXH010064705.1, from coordinate 110,346 downwards.
TCGTCACTGTCGATTCCTATTATTAAAATAATAAATAAAGTGACAGAAAATGTCTGTGCACTTACTCTTTTCACAACATTTGCAAATAATCTGCGTTTTGACAGAATTTTCTTTTGTTGGTTTTGCGTTGTGCGCGACGCAAAGCATCAAATATTTTCTGCACTGTCCCATGAGAGCGCAAAACTGCAATCTATATTAGCAATACAATGGAATAACCAATGGCGGCACGTATTTTCCATGAGAGCTGCTGGGAGTGTATTTTTCATTCGCTATGAAAATGCGATTTGCGCCATCATGGAACATAGAGAAAATATTTGACGCTTTGCGTTGCGCACAACGCAAAACCGGTGAAAAAAAATTCTGTCAAAATATAAAGGCGGCTACATTCGTCACAAGATTTTTGTCGCTAGGAGTCACTAGCTAGTGCTTTGACGTTTTGCGCGTTACGCCGAGTTTTGCGCTGCCATGGGACGGCACCCTTACAAATTTAAAACCGTCAAAATTGAAGTTTCTGGTTACTATTCCAACCATTAATTATTATACTAAGTGTTTTTTTAAACTTGAGACATCGAAATATCTAAAAAATACGCATTCTAAGAAAAAAATATCCGTAATAAAAACTTTTTATTTTCGAGGGAGAGAACCGACTTTGACAAAAATTCCCCGCCCCCCAGGCGGCAAGAGGGGGGGGGGGGGGGGTAACATCATAATTTTTAATGGGAACCCCAATTTTTGATCACAGATTCAGATTCTCCTTTATGAAATACCTAAGTTTTATTCGACAAATTTTTTTCGATCTCGAAAATATTTATGTTTGATTGAGAACGGCGGAAAAAATTACATAAGCTGTCTATCGATACCGTAGCCGATTATTTCACTCATTGACAAAACATATAACTAAAATAAACAATTGTATTTTTTTAAGACAGCTTCACACTTTATGACATAGATATTCCGTTTTCTTTGTGAATTCATTTTTTCCATAAATTGAGAAACCATTGGTGTCAGACTACAGTCAATCTGGATGAATACATTTTTAATACTATCTTAATAGTGCAGAAATTCAGATTGCTCACACTAAGAGACGGGTTTTTATAAAACATCAATTTCGCACATCTTCGAAATTTAATTTTTTTTTAATTAGATGTCAAGAAGATTTGTTTAGTTCTATAATGACTTCACATATCGAATCGATTTTTATTGTTTAAACATAAAATTCTGTAAGACAGTCAACTTTTGTTTTTGTGAAACAAAGATTGACTCTAAGAAACATTTTTCTGAATGTAACAGTAATTTTGATTCAATTAGGTACTATTTATTAATTATACTGACATCCATAAATAAAATTTAGACGGTGATGGCGAAGCTCAAAGTTGCCATAATTGGACAAAGTAACTTCGCAGTGGAAGTGTACAAATCTTTAAAAAAGGATGGCCATTCCATCACTGGCGTATTTACAATTCCTGACAAAGGAAATCGCGAAGATCCCCTAGGTGAGTAATACTCATAATTTCATCATTTTCAGCGGTTCCTTGGTCTTTCTTAATACAAAAAAGAGTTTTGAATGAAGAAAATCAGTCTTGCTTCAAGAAAAGTAGGTATTCTAAGCCAAAAAATTAGGCTTACGGCCTACATTTAAGACCAAAAATGGACTTAAATATAGCTTTAACTCTAAACACAGGCTTAAATTGAGGTTTAACAAAACCTAGACTTTCTGCTGTGTTATTTCAAGGATGTAAATTGAATTTAAAACATTAAAATTGAAAAGTAACTATAAAAAAGTAAGTTATTATTCAAGAAAATTGCGAAATTCAGGATATAAGATGTAAAATAAATTTTCTACTGATAAAATGTCATTCAAGTGCACTCAAGGTATCATAAATAATATCTGCGGTTAACTTGACGAATTCCTTTGTAGATGTTATGAGATCCGAATTACTATAGTAAAGATAAGATTATAAACGACGAGACTTTATTCTGGGTATAATGATAAAGAGTTTAAAAATCTTCCTTTATGCAGCCAAACTGCCATATTATTTGATTAAATACACCTACAAGAATTCTTAGAGATTTATACACGGGGAAAAATGGATATTAAGACTCAACATCTGGATTCTTTACCATAGGAAAATAATCTAGATACAAAATTTAATACCCAGATATTAATTTTTAATATCAAAATATTCCAGCTCAATATCTAGATCGTTGTCCTATATAGTTAATAATCCATATCTTAATCTTAATATCCATTTTTCTCCGTGTAGCATGAAGTTAATTAAGAAAATATAAATATGAATATTTTTTATCTGCTTCTTAACGTTTCTTATCTAGCTGCCAGAGCAAAGGAGGATGATGTTCCGGTCTTCAAAATCAAGGCATGGCGAAGTAAAGGACAACCTTTGCCGGAAATACTCGAACTTTACAAAAAAATCGAAGTTGATTTGAACGTTTTGCCCTTTTGCACCCAATTTATACCCATGGAAGTGATAAATCATCCCAAACATCGCAGTATCGCTTATCATCCCTCAATCTTGCCGAAGCATCGTGGTGCCAGTGCCATAAGTTGGTAAGAATTTCTGTTAATCGCTCATAATTTTAAATTAAACTTAACATTATGTTCTAAGAATTTCCTATCATTTTACTTCGTGCTTCCTTAATTTTGCAACATTCAGAAAGGAAAGGAAAAACTAACCCTGAGATTTAAAATAAAAATGCCCACAAAACAGATAATACATTATTATTATTATTATACCATTAAGCCATTTCCCTTTCGGGGTAGGCGTGACTTGCTCGGTTGGAAAATAGTACATGACCTTCCTGGCATAAATCCACTTTGGACTTCCCATATCTTCTCTTCTGTAATTTCCATTACCCTACGGACTTAGCAGGCTGATACCTCTGTAATTACTGCAGTTGCTTTTATCTCCCTTTCTTTTGTATATTGTTACAATGATCGCTTTTTTCCAATCGTCTGGGACTTCTTCTGTCTCGAAACATACATTTATCAATTCGCATAACCTGTGAGGTATGTACTTGCCACCGTATTTAAGCATTTCAGCGTGATACTGTCTATACCAGCAGCCTTACCGTTTTTCAAGTTCTTAATTATATCTCTGACCTCAGTTACACAGACTTTTTCAATTGGGTTTTCTAATGCATTATGTTCAATGTCGCAGTTTTGTTGTCCTATATCTTCACCTCCTAATAGTTCTTTTAAAGAGTCTTTTAAAGCGTCTACTATCCCGTCTATATCATATAGCATTTCACCTTTGCTGTTTCTCATGCTGACAAACTCTGTACTTTTACTTTCCTTCAACTGTTTATATAATAGTTTCATAATTCCTTTAAAGCAGTTTTGTATTTTGTTCTCTTCTTCTGTTCTGGTTTTCTCTTTGCTCTCTTTGACTAGTCGTTTAATTTTCCTCTTTTTGTGTCTGTAATCATTTTTTAGTCTATTTCTCTCTTCCTCGCTAAGACCTGTCATGCTCAACATTTTCTCTTGCGCTTCTTTCTTTTCTTTTTGGGCTGCCTCAATTTCATCGTTCCACCACGCATCGCCAGACCTTCTTCCTACCATCGCCGTACCATACACTTCAATCGCAGCTTTAACAATGGTATCCCGCAATAAAGCCCACGCGCCCTCTATATCTTTATTGCTTTCAAGCGACTCCCAAATTGCCTTATCTATGCGTTCGTTTATCTTATTCTGAAAATCTATTCGCACTTCCGGTTCCTGTAAGTTTTCGACCTTGATTCGCGTTTGTTTCGTTTGTTTGGTTCTCTTTCTTCTCCATCCCCGCCCTAAGTTCATCTTGGAGACTAAAAGGTAATGATCAGTATTGAATTCACCCCCCCCCCCCCCTCATGACTCTTGCATTTGTAACTAGTTCTCTTAGTCTTTCATCTGCAATAACGAAGTCAATTATACTGCGGTTATTTCCTTTACATCAGGTGTAAGTGTGGATCATTTTATGTCTAAACCAAGTATTTGTAATAAATAGGCCCTTCTTTAAGCATAAGCTAACTAATTTTTCCCCGTTATAATTTTTTCTTGTTGGTTCCCCAAAATTACCTAGCACCCCTCCTGTATCTGTATCCTGACGTTGGACGCCGACCCATCCGTTCATATCTCCTAACAAAATTATTCTTTCACCTTGGTCGCAAGTACTTATTGTATCATTTAAAGTGTCCCAGAATCAACTGGTGCGTAGCACGCTATGATAAATAATCTTCTGATTTCTACCTTCATTCTAGCCCATAGCAATCTGGGTGATACAAAATTATGATCTATGAGATGTTGTCTTGCTTTTTCATTCATAATTAAACTGACCCCTTGACTACGATGTGATTCCCTATCTACTCCTGACCATATTTCAAAACCGCCTTTCAACACCCCATTTTCTATGTTTCTAATTTCGCAACCCTTTTTCTTCGTCTCAGGTACACAAAGAATATCTAGTTTCCTTATGTGCATAGTTTCTCGCAGTTCTCTTATCTTAAGATCATTCACTCCTCTAGCATTCCAAACACCCAGTCTCCATTCGTCGCCCGAAACACGACCTTTACGTTTACCGTGTGCATGCCTTTGGTCAATCCAAGTTTCAGTCCATTCCGAGGCTACTTTATTGTTTGTATTATTCAGGTTTAGATTGCACTCCCAACTATCACCTGTATGCGCGAGATTTGTTTTGTGGGTCGAAATCATGTCCGAATTAAGCAGTCATTTGTCGTATGGTGGAGTCAAGCTGTAACGTCAGTCCCACCAAAACTTCTGTTACTGGGGAGGGAGGGGAGGGGGGTAAAGACATGAGAAGGGAAACCGAGAGTCTCAATAGGTTGGTGAGTTTTGCTGAGAAGGTCACCAGCCTTCAGCAGCGTTGTATTAGATAGGAGTTCATATGTTCCCATCTGCCGATTGCCGGCCTTCCTCTAAAACAAGAGCGAATAACTCTTTTTTTTCAAACTATACGCGATTAAAAATTTTGTATGAAATCCTTAGTAATTTGAAAGTTCCCGACAGAAAATTCCTGAATTATAAAATATCTGAACTACAAAATTCCCGAATAATAAAATTCCTGAATTATAAAATTCCAGCATTATAAAATTCCAAAGTTAAAAAAAAATGTCAAATAATAAAATTCCCGGACAGTTTATAATATTGCCAAGTTGGAAAATTTCCAAACAATGAAATTCCAGAGAGTTTATAATATTATCGAATTTGAAAATTCCCGAATAATAAAATACCCGGCATGAAAGTTCTGAATTATAAAATATCTGAACTAGAAAATTCTCGAATAATAGAATTCCAGCATAAAACATTCCTAAATTCAAAAATTCCCAAATGAAAACATTTCCGAATAATAAAATTCCCGAACAGTTTATAATATTGCCATATGGGAAATTTTCCAAATAATCAAATTCCATACAGTTTATAATATTATTGAATTGAAAATTCCCGAATAATGCAATTCCCGAATAATAAAAATACCCGACAGAAAATTACTGAATTATAAAATTCCCGACAGTTTATAATATAATCGAATTTGAAAAATTTCCGAATAATAAAATACCCTAAAGAAATTACCGAATGATAAAATATCCGAACTGGAAAATTCCCGAATAATAAAACTGTCGAATTGGAGAATTCGCGAACAGTTTATAATATTGCCTAATCGGAAAATTTCTTAATAATCAAATTCCCGATAGTTCATAAAATTATTGAATTTGAGAATTCCAAAATAATGAAATACCCGACAGAAAATTATTGAGTCATAAAATATCCGAACTAGAAAATTCCTGTATAATAAAATACCCGACAGAAATATACTCAATGATGAAATATCCAAACTGGAAAATTTCCGAATTATAAAATTCCAGCACATTCAAATTCCTGAATTTAAGAATTCCCAAATAATGATTTTCCCGAATTAAAGAATTCCCAAACAGTTTACAATATTACAAAACTGGAAAATTTCTGAAGTAATGAAATTTCTGAATTATAAAATTCCAGCATGATAAAATTCCTGAATTGAAAAATTTTCATTTGAACTTTCAACTAAAATGAACGGATAAAGAGTTTTAACGTAGTTTAATTTATGGAAGAAATAGTATAACCCCCCCCCCCCCCTGCACGGTGGAGACAAAAAATAGTTCAATCTCAAAAATTTACAATCTTCTCTCTAAATCTGAATTAGTGAAATTTCACTAATTGCTAGTGAAATTTCACTAATTCAATTAGAGAGAAGTCGGCCACTCACGATTAGTAGAAAACTACTAATTCGATTAGTGGAAATTGTCCACTTGTGAAATTAGTGAAATTCCACTGAGCAATTAGTAATCCCTGTCATTGTAGTGTGTACTAATTGAAGAGTGAAAAGTCACTAATTATACAGTAAAAATGCACTAATTGTTCAGTGAAAAAATTAATTTTTTCAAAATAAATATAAATTGAAAGGAGATTATATAAAACAACACGCAGTAGTGTTCCCGAATGGTCACCCATCAAAGTACTAACCGCGCCCAACACTGCTTAACTTCAGTGATCTAACGAGAACTGGTTTTTTCAGTGTGGTATGGCCGTTGGCGATAATAAATGAATAAATTGATCTTGAGTTCCTTTTTGTCTACTGGCCATAGTTAAATAGAACAATAATATGATAATTTCAGGGTGGCCGCTGGACCGGGAATCTCATGAGACCGGGAAAAACCGGGAAATAACAGTGCATTTATTTTTGACCAGGAATTTTACAAATTTAAAAATAGTCTTTCCAATCTGTATTTCAACCCTTCTTAAATAATTAGATAAATTGTTATATTTTACAATGTCAATGTCAATTTTACAATTACGCAATGCCATATGAGGATATGACTTCATATTGGTCAAAATCGTTGCAGTTCACTAATTCGTTAGTGATCGCGCTAAGTTACTAATGAATTAGTGAAGCGAAGCTACTAAATAATAGTGAACCATGTTTACTAATTGAGATTAGTAAAACTTTTACTAATTTATTAGTAAAATATTTACTATTTCAGATGTAAAACATCAAAATATTACTATTTGGTTAGTGAACCATACATTTACTAATTCAACTAGTGAAATTTTCACTAATTCATATTTAGAGAGTTGAAATTCATTTATTCCTAACAATAAAAGTTATTAAATTAGGAAGTATCTTAATATATTTAAACTTTTTTTCTGAAATACCGTGGAATCTCTTATAAAGAGACTTAAATTCTTAACAATAGAAGTTATGACTTAGCTTTTGCGATTTGACTTTGATTCCGCCGTTTCTCCTCGAAGCTTCTTCTTACTTTTTGAGTTGAAATTTCAAAAAGGCTCTAAGTAGCACGTTTACGGAAAATTTTATTTTATTATTATTATTATTATTATTTTAAAGTGAGCGCGCAAATATATTAGTTGGACCTTTTCCTTAGACGTTAGAGTTTAAATATTACAAATTACATATACGGGTATATGTATATCTAGAACCTTTCACTTTTATGCCCCTCAAATATATCTTAGTAATTTTAGTAAATTGAAAATAAATTTTTGAATCCAGGTATCTATTATAGTGTAAAGTATACTTTGAATAAGATTTTAAACAGGTTAATACTCTAGAATTATAGATCAACAGTAATTGAAGTTTGAATGCTAATTCACAAATATTCAAATTATTATAATAATTAGCCTAGAGGTTAGCTTTTTCATCAAATTATTATGATAATTATCCTAGAGGTTAGGTTTTTTCAACAATTAATCCTTGTAAAAATCAATGGATACTGCGGAAGAAAAAGGAAAAAGCACTAAAATTACAGAACATTTCTCGCAAACCATTACCCAATACTTAATTTTTTTCAAATTTTATTTTCATTTTCTTATTTTTGTCCAAAGACAGTCAAATTTGACTTCATTAATTTTTAACGCTACTGTGTTTAAATTGGTATGATTGTTTCATTTATATTTAAATTGGTAAAGTCCTCATTGTTAATAAAATTTCATTTTTGACCTATTCTTCTTTAAAAATGCTGCTGAGCTTTCTAAATTTAATTTCAAGTTTTCTGTACTTTAATTTGTAATATTTCGAATTTGAATGTTTTTAATAAGAATGTTTTAAATTTTAAGGGGTAATGTCAGACGTAATTTTCTTGAAAAATTGATGAAAAGAAGAATTTCTTTAAAAAATATATATAAACACCTGGTTGACCAGAATCTTAAATTACTTAACCAGGGATAAGATTGCGTGATTCGTATATAGATTGCAAACATTATACAATAATATATAATTCTAACATTCACAGTGATAATCCCACACACATTTCTCAAAGACCGGTTATTAATTCGACCGATACGCGTATACTGTACATTCTATTTCATGCCCCAATTAGCAAATTAAGAATTTTCGTACCAAGAAGAGAATATATCTTTTAAATTATAATGAGAATTTAGTCCTTTTTTTGCTAGAGCCTCTAGTTATATGATTATCAAAAGCTTTTTGTAAAATAAAATTTTTGGAAAACATCGATAATTATTTTTTTGCCAATATTCGTGTAATATATTTTATTTTGTTATTAGGACTCTCATTAGTGGAGACAAGGTTGCTGGATTGTCCGTCTTTTGGGCAGACGATGGTTTGGACACAGGACCTATTTTGATACAGAAATCTTGTCCAGTAAATCCAAATGATACCCTAGATAGTCTTTACAATAATTTTTTATACCCAGAAGGAATAAAAGCTGTAGCAGAAGCAGTAAATCTCATTTCTGATGGAACTGCACCAATGATACCACAGACTGAGGAAGGAGCCACTTATGATCCTATGCTAAACAAACCAGAACTCCAAAGGTAATTTTTAAATTAATCGTTATTAGAATACAATTAAGAGCATTATTAATTCATTTATCTGGAACAATAAATCATTCCAGGCTAGATTTTTCGAAAAAATCAGCTCAGGAAGTTCACAATTTCATCAGAGGTTTAGACAGTGCAATTGGAGCTTGGACCCTCATCAATGGTGAAGAAGTTCGTCTCTACGGTAGCACAATTTGGGACCAAAAGTTGCCTGAAGGTGACACTATTGATGTAGACGGTCACGTTGGAATCATTCACCAAGGCGGTCTTGTTATTAAAGTAGCGGAAAATAACTTCGTTAATGTAGAAAGGCTAAAAATTGGTACCAAAACGATAGTTGCAAGCATGTTTGGTCAAATATCCAGTTCTAGCGTGAACATTGAATTCACCCAAGAAGAAGCAAACAATGTAGAAACTGTGCGGAATATTTGGCAGAGCATCCTCAAAATGGAAGTGGATGATGTAACTGATTTCTTTGCCTCTGGAGCAGGAAGTATGGATGTTGTCCGATTAGTGGAAGAAGTCAAAGATTCTATTGGTGTTGCTCTTCAGAATACGGATGTGTTCATGGCTCCGGTTTTCATTGAATTTGCAAGAGCGATGATTCTAAAAAGTCGTGGAGATTCTGCTCAACTTGATGTTCGATACGATGCAGTGGAACTTAGAGCCAATAACAAGGATCTCAAATTCCCCCGACAGCTCTTCATCGATGGACAATTTGTCAATGGTAAAGGAAAACCTATTAATACAATTAACCCACATGATGAGAGCCTGATTTGCTCTGTTGAGTCGGCTTCCCCTGAAGATGTCGATCATGCTGTGATTGCCGCCAAGAGAGCTTTTGAGGAAGGTGAATGGAGCAAGATCAGTGCCAGAGAAAGAGGAGTTATTCTCTTCAGGCTTGCCGATCTGATGGAGAAACATAAAGAAGAATTAGCAAGCATCGAGAGTATTGATTCAGGAGCAGTTTACACATTAGCACTTAAAACACACGTTGGAATGTCGATTGAAACTTGGAGGTACTTTGCCGGTTGGTGTGACAAAATTCAGGGATCAACAATACCAATTACTCATGCAAGACCGAACAAAAATCTTACAATAACGAAAAAAGAACCAATTGGTGTTTGCGCTTTAATAACACCCTGGAACTATCCTCTGATGATGCTTTCCTGGAAGATGGCAGCTTGTTTGGCAGCTGGCAATACTGTTGTCATGAAACCGGCCCAAACTTCGCCATTGACAGCCTTGAAATTTGCTGAACTTTCAGCCAAAGCTGGTATCCCAGAGGGAGTCATCAACATTGTTACTGGAAGTGGTTCAGTTACTGGAAATGCCTTGGCTAATCATCCTTTGGTTCGCAAGTTGGGATTTACTGGGTCTACTGAAATTGGGCAAGTTATCATGCGGTCTTGTGCAGACAGTAATTTGAAGAAAGTATCTTTGGAACTAGGAGGAAAGAGTCCTTTGGTGATTTTCGAGGATACGGATTTGCAACAGGCTGTTAGAGTCGCGATGAGCAGCGTTTTCTTCAACAAAGGAGAAAATTGCATTGCTGCAGGTATGTGCATTTTTCAAGGCCCTTTTTACTTTTAACAGAGAAAAAATTGATCTGAATTTTCGAAGATCGAATAACATTGACAGATTTTCAGTTCATGGCTTTACTTCTTGAATTTTTTCAAGAATATTCCATTCCAACTTCTAAGCTTTCCAAGGCAACTAATGATATTTAGTTTCAATATTTGTTTAAAAATAATTTAGTGCCAGTCTTGGATCTATATATAGAAATTCGGATCTTCCTGACGCACCGAATTTGTGAAAAAATCCAAACTTAAGGCTTTGATTCTCGGGTAAAAAACGAACAAGTTTTTTAAGAAAATTTCTCTTGCCACGATGCGTTTTCTCAGCGTTTCACGTTATTGCGAGTTGGCTTGTACCTGTCAGAAATTTGGCAAAACTATTGAAACAATTGTGTTTTTGCACTTGTGGTTAGTTTAAACGGAAATTAAAATTCCATTTTCAATTAAAAATGAAACCAAAATTTAATTTAATTTGTAGATAAAAATTAGCTTCGCCCAAACTAAATTTTTAGTTAAAAGGGCTTGCACATCCCAGGTTTTTTCTGATTATCTTTTGGGGATACCTCCCAAGCCTATAGGTTTGGGAGTTATTTATAAATTACCCTAAAATCAAAAATTCATTTGAACCCTTTTTGAAGAAGCTCAATTCTTAATTTTCATTAAAAATTTTTTAGCGTATATGTATACCATTAAGCCATTTCCCTTTCGAGGTAGGCGTGACACTACCCGATTCGGGTAGTGTTTCTAGGTGGATAGTTTTTTGTAGTAAAGAACTATAAGTGTGGGCTCACCACACCCACCACGCCAACAGCACGCAGTTAGTAGCATTCCCGAACGGTCACCCATCCAAGTACTAACCGCGCCCAACACTGCTTAACTTCAGTGATCTAACGAGAACCGGTTTTTTCAGCGTGGCATGGTCGTTGGCCTTAGCGTATTTTTATAAAATCCCTTGGAAAGTGAAGCTTTATTTGCTGAACCGCATTCATTTTAAAATTGGATTCAGGGTCATGTGAGCGTGACCTCAATTTTTTCTCACATTTTTTTCAAAATCAACGTACGTTCACACAAAACCCGATATCGAGTTGAAAATTTGGGAAACTAAATATGAAGCACTAAGAAATGCTTAAATGTAAATGTAAATTTTTAAAAGTATAAAAAAAAATTTTTTGTAACAAATTTTTTTTGCTTTTTCAAAAATATAAAAATTTAGGACCAGACCCGCGTTTCTTAGTGCTTCATATTTAGTTTCTCAAATTTTCAACTCGATATCGCGTTTCATGTGAACGTAAGTTGATTTTGAAAAAAATGTTAAAAACAAAATTTGAGATTACGCTCACATGGCCTTAAGTGTTAAAAATCGTGCGATATCCTGGCACCTTTAAAAATGCTGAAAAAAGTTGCAAAAATTGAGTTTATTGGATATTTCTCTAATTTAGAGTTTGGGAGGTAATTTTTAGATACTCCAAGGTGCTTGAAAACAGAAGTTTTGGTGGAACTGACGTTACAACTAGACTCCTCACCGTAAGACGAATCACTACTTAACTTGGACATGATATCGAATCGCAAAATAAATTTCGCGCATACAGGTGGTAGTTGGATATACAATCTAAACATGAATAATAAAAACAATAAAGTAACCTCGGAATGGACTGAAACTTTGATTGACGAAAAGCATACACACGGTAAACGTAAAGGTCGAGTTTCAGGCGATGAATGTAGACTGGGTGGTTGGAATGCTAGAGCAGTGAATGATCTTAAAATAAGAGAACTACGAGAAACTATGCACGTAAGAAAACTATAAGATATTCTATGTGTACCTGAGAGGAGGAAAAAGGGTTGCGAAAGTAGAAACAAAGAAAATGGGGTGTTGAGAGATGGTTTCGAAATATGGTCAGGAGTAGATAGTGAATCACATGCTAGTCAAGGGGTCGGTTTAATTAAGATTGAAAAAGCAAAACAGCATCTCAAAGATTATGGATATGTATCGCCCAGATTGCTGTGGATTAGAATGAAGGTAGGAATCAGAATATTATTTATCATAGCGTGCTACGCCCCAGTTGATAGTGATCCGAGAGAAGTCAAAGACGCCTTCTGGGACACTTTTAATGATACGATAAGTACTTGCGATCAAGGTGAAAGAATAATTCTGCTAGGGGATATGAACGGGTGGGTCGGCGTCCAACGTCAGGACACAGATACAGAAAGGATGCTAGGTAATTTCGGGGATCCAACAAGAAAAAATTATAACGGGGAAAAATTAGTTAGCTTATGCTTAGAAAAGGGCCTATTTATTACAAATACTTGGTTTCGACACAAAATGATCCACACGTACACCCGGTGTAAAGGAAATAACCGCAGTACAATTGACTTCGTTATTGCGGATGAAAGACTAAAAGAACTAGTCAAAGATACAAGAGTCATGAGGGGTTCCGTATGCACTCCTGATCATTACCTTTTAGTCTCCAAAATAAACTTAGGGCGGGGATGGAGAACAAAGAGAACAAAAAAACTAAAAAAACGCGAATAAAAATTGAAAATTTACAGAAACCGGAAGTGCGAATAGATTTTCAAAAGTGGTTAAACGAACACATAGATACGGCAACGTGGGAAGCGCTTATAAGCAATAAAGTTATAGAGGGCGCATGGACTTTGTTACGGGATATCATTGTTAAACTGCGACCGAAGTATGTGGTACGGCGATTGTAGTATTAGCGCTGAAATGATTAAATACGGTGGCGAATACATACCTCACAGGTTGTACGAATTGATAAATTTATGTTTCGAGATGGGAGAAGTCCCAGAAGATTGGAGAAAAGCGATTATCGTACCAATATACAAAAGAAAAGGAGATAAAAGCAACTGCAGTAATTACAGAGGTATCAGCTTACTAAGTGTCGTAGGTAAAATAAAGTCAAAAATTCTTATCCGTAGGGTAATGAAAATTACAGAAGAAAAGATATGCGAAGTCCAAAGTGGATTTATGCCAGGAAGGTCATGTACAGATCAGATATTTAGCCTAAGACAGATCGCAGAAAAAAGCTTGAGAGTAGGAAAGAAAGTCTTATGTGCATTTATTGACCTCGAAAAAGCATTTGACAAGGTAAATAGAAGTAAACTTTGGGAAGTCCTTAAAGAGTATGGAGTCTATGGAGGCTCCTACAAGCGATAAAAACAATATATACAGGTGGTAAAGCGAGTGTAAGGGTAAATGGGAAACTGGGTGACTGGTTCGATATTATGCAAGGCGTGAAGCAAGGATGCGTTATGACCTCATGGCTATTTATCTTATTTATGGATAAGTGTCTAAGAACTGCCCTCTTCGACGAAGAAGGTGTAGATCTCGAAACCATCAAGGTACGTGGGTTAGCTTTCGCAGATGACAAGATTGTTATGGCAGAATCAATCGAGGACTTGCAAAGAATGTTGAATAAACTTAATACAAACATGAAGAACATGGAACTCAAAATTAACGTAAATAAAACAAAAATCATGGTGTTTGAAGGAAGAACTGAGAAAACAATGTGCAACATTGTCCTAAATGATGAGAGATTAGAACAAGGTTACAAGTACGTATATCTGTGTAGCCTATTCACTAGCGACGGAAAAATAAGTGGGGAGTTAGACAGGCGCATACATAAGGGTAGGCAGGTTAGCACAATATGTGGGAAAACACTGATGGACAAAGTCCGAAACGAGATAATCCTCAAAGAATGTGGTGCAAAAGAGACAATATTTGACACATGGGAAAGAAATCAGTTAAGATGGTTCGGTCATCTTGAAAGAATGAAAGATGAACGACTGGCCATACAAGTGTATAAAGGTAAAGTGAATAGCAGAATGCCCAGAGGTAGACCGCCGAAAGAATGGTTAGAATCTGTGAATGAGACACTAATTCGAAGAAACATAAGAAGCCATAGAAACACGAGAGCTTGCATGAAAAAATGCATTGACGTGAAGGAAGCTAGAGTAGTATGCCAGGACAGAAAAGTGTGGCGACAAATATTTTGTAAACAGAGTGACAATAGAGTGAATGACGCCTGAAACAAAGACTTTGGATACTAATGGGCCCAAGTGGGGAACCACACATAACAATTTTGTGAGGCTCTCACTTGGGGTGATCGCTAAACTGTTATCGTTCGAAATAGCAATATAAATCGTTTTTAATGCTAGTCCCTCTACCAATACATCCAAATCGATAATCAAACAATAGTCATATTGGAAAGGAAAAAAGCGATATATTTAAACCCCAAAAAAGGTTATTCAAAAAGAGTGTCTTGTGGCTCTGGCCACCAAGAATATCATAATATTTGAACATTTTATGATAATATTGAACAATGGGAAATCTATTTTTTTAATTAAAACTACAAGATTGTATACAGTAACATTCGAGGTTCCTGTGTTGGCAAAAAATATTATTCATTAGTTCTTGATAGAAAAGAAATTTAATCTAACAAAAAAAGAATCTCTTCGGGGGTACCCCACACGAGATGGCCAGGACTACCCGGCTGTAATATATTCCAATAAAACTGCTATAAATAAGAAAATACGTGACATTATTAAACGTAAATAACATCAGATCAGAACATAAATCATCAGAATATATCAGAAAATTTTCTAGGGAAGAAATATTTAGATTAGATTTCCTTTTAAGCTACCGAGAGATAAAAATCCATATTTTTAAAAATACGATTTGAAGCATTTCTAGACTAGAAAAGATAAAAATTTGGATTTATCATCCCAGAGAGTACAGTTCTTTCAAAGTTTCGACACTGCCCTTGAGAATACAAAGCAAGTAAAAAAGATATTTCAAAATGAGCTGAATGTTCCAGAAAAAGGATTTTTCTTTGGACACCATAATCCAAGTGACAATTCCAATACGGCCCAACATTGGCCCAGTATTGGCAAAAATGTTGCCGGAATTCGGATGCCAGTATTGGGCCATAGCTGGATGTGTAACTACGGTATGCACTTGGCGGCCAATTCTGGCCCATACTCTGGCCGAAATCGCCGAAGTTAATTAAAAAAATAATAAAAAATCATTGAATTTTTTTAGGACGCATCTATGTACGACTGCGTATCGTCCAAATATTTGTTATAATTCCAAAAACTGAAATTTCATTCAAAAATTTTGTTCAATTTTAGCACCCACTACTGCTACACTCTAACGATATGACAAAAAAGGTATTTAAAAAATAAATATTGATTGATTGTGAGTATTTTGACTTCGAATATTAATAGCTCTTGATGTAGTGTGAATACGTATTACATTTTTGAATATTATAGTATACATAAAATTTCTATCGTTACGAGGTATCGAACCTACATATATATATATATATATATATATATATATATATATATATATATATAAATCTATCGCCTAGCATTCGGAAGTCTTAACCATTGCGCTAAATCTACGAGTTGAAACTCGATGAAAAAGCCATCCTCATAAGCTACGCAGCTCAAAATTTAAAACACCAAAATTTAAACTCTCTTTTTCTAATTAAATATTTATTATTATTACGGCAGAATTTAGAAATTTCATCGTGAACTTTGACAATTTTTTAATAACAAATTTTTTTAAACTTCCTTGTAATGTTTGATTTTTAGGTGCTTTTTCATGATTTTTTTCTTTAAAAAAAATCATGAAAAAAGTTGCATTCGCGACAGTTGTATTTATAGTTCTTAGACATTATAGAACACATCAATCTGAATAAATGCTTTGGCCTGTACTAGGCACCTAATTCCGGCCTTTTCAGGGCCAGACCTTGGTTTTTCTATTGAAACATGTTTAGCCAAAGTAAAGACGAAGTTGGGAACAGCAGTGCGCCGAGTCACGGCTTTGCCGTGATAAAAGCGACACTTGGTCCAGTAATGTGCCATCACTGGGCCAAGCATCTGCTATAGATCGACAAATTTGAATAGCCAATATAGGCAGCCAGTACGGGCACAAAACTGGGCCGATTAAAATGCCGATGTTGGCCCAATAACATTAGCCGATCTTTGGCTGCCAGAATTGGACCAAGTCTGGGCCGTGTGTTCAGTTCCGGCAATTCGCACTTAGGAACTTTGAACTTAATAGTTTTACACAACCTTTAATTTCTATTATGACTATTTTAGGCGTTGAATGTTCTAAAATTCAGAAAAGTCAAATAAACTCCATTTTTGCACCTAATATTTTTAGCATTTAGGAAGGTGCCAGGATGTCATCAAATAAAGCTTCACTTTCTATAAGTGTTTATGCAAATAGGCCAAAAAATTTGAAAAAAAACATTTGTTTAGTTCAAAAAGGACTTTGAAGTCTTTTTCTGGTAGATTTTAATCTCTACAAAAATAGAGTTTTCCTCATGAAAAAAATAATTAATTTCCTACGACAAATTTGTTTTTCAGGTCGGATTTTCGTGGAAGAAACGATACATGACGCATTCCTAAAGAAAGTTGTTGAAGAAACGAAGAAACTGACAATAGGAAATCCTTTGGATCGAGGTACGGCTCACGGTCCTCAGAACCATAAGGCCCATCTTGAAAAATTAATCGAATTCGCAAAAAAGGGAGTCGAGGAAGGAGCTCGATTAGTTTATGGTGGAAAACAACTTGAATGTCCCGGTTTATATTTTCAACCCACAATTTTCGCTGACGTAACAGATGAAATGTTCCTTGCAAGGGAGGAATCTTTCGGTCCGATTATGGTAATTTCCACGTTCAGCTCGAAGGACCTCGACCGCATAATTGCCAGGGCAAATTCTACAGAATATGGTCTTGCAGCTGGGGTCCTTACAAAGGATATTTCCCGGGCCCTTAGGTTTGCAGAAAAGGTCGAGGCCGGAACTGTTTTTGTTAATACATACAACAAAACAGATGTTGCGGCTCCATTTGGTGGATTCAAAAAATCTGGATTTGGCAAAGATTTGGGCCAGGAAGCTCTGAATGAGTATTTAAAAACAAAAACTATCACGATTGAGTACTGATTACTGTTTTTAAAAGGGAAACATATTTAATTATGAAAAATTATAAATTATAACTCTTCGAGAGTTCGCATTTTTCAGTAGATATAGACATTTTTTAATTCATATTTATTTTTTTTAATTGACTGAATTAATTTTAATTACAATAAATAATTGTAAAATGTATTCAAATGTATAAAGATATGTGAGACTCTTGAATTTATTTTTGTACGCAGTCTTATTATGATTTATATCAGTAAGTATATGCAAATTCATGAAATGTATTGATGTATTAGGTGTATAACTTAATTTTCACCTTTTTTTCAAAAAATTATTTCATACTAGAAATTATATAAATATCAGATCAATCCTCGAAATATTGTTCATTGTTTTCGATGCCCTTGCACCACCTATCAAGTAACATACGGATGTCATCGGGAAAGAAACTTGGAGTCTTCGAGCCGATAAAGTCATCGATGAAATTTCCAACATCGTCCAGAGTTTGGGATCGCGTATCTACCAAAGCGTGTTGCATTGACTGTAACTGGTGATAATTATTGATAATCGGATGGGGCCAAGTCTGGTGAATATGCCGCGTGCTGGAGAACTTCCCAAGCCCAAGTTTGAAATGGTTTGCTATTGCTAGGTCGCGCGAGCAACATGAGGTCGAGTGTTGTCATGGTCATGGAGCAGCGTAACTTTTCGCCTTCCTTGCCCAGTAAATGGCTTTGGGATATGAAGGGTGTACTCTATTATGAGCTTTTGGAAACAGATTCATTAGTTACTGCTGAACTTTACAGCCGACAATAATTATTCAAATTGAACGAGATACTTGATGAGAAAAGGCCATTCACCGGGGCAACGAAGCCGAAAAGTTATGCTGCTCCATGACAACGCTCGGTCTCATGTTGCTCACCCGATATATCAAACCATTTCAAACTCAGTCTGGGAAGTTCTCCAGCAAGCGGCATATTCGCCAGACTTGGCTCCATCCGATTATCACCTGTTCCAGTCAGTTCAACACGCTTTGGTAGATAGGCGATCCCAAACTCTGGACCTCGCTCTGGAAGATGTTCAAGGCCATCGAAAACAATAGAAAATATTTCAAAGATTGATCTGATATTTATATATTTTAGAATACAATAAAGTATTTGTTTGGAAGAAGTACAATTTAAGTTATACACCTAATATTAAATAATTATATTATAAAAAATAAGAAGGGATTTTTCATTTATAATTTAAATATATAGAAATATTTTAATTCAATGCTCCAGCTCTTTTTTTTTTGAGTTGACCAAGGAGCGAATTTTTGAGAAGAGTACAAAGGAGCGAATTCTAGGCTCTTTAGCTCTAGTTTAGACTCTAGACTAGACACAACAAGGTCTATTTATTAAATTTATGGAAGGAACATTTTTTTTAAACCTTAGCCTAAAAAGTACAATTGTGTAACAACATTGCACATGAAGGCTTAAAGAGAAGTATTTTACCACTTCAATTGCGAATATTTGATAAGATTTAAAGAAATAAAAGCACTTTGAATTTTAAAGCACGCTGCTATACCAATATGTATATATTATATTTAATATGAAGTGTACAACTATTCATATTTTAATGCATATTAAATTTCAACTCCCGCGTATGCAAATGGATTCATATACATTTGTACTAAATTTAATACAGATTTTTCTAACAGTGCAGAGAACGACAAAGGGTCTATAGCTTAATGTCTCTACTGTTTATTATATTTGAAAGTACATTTTTCAAATAAACATAAACTTTAAAAAAATCAAATCGTGCAACAAAATTGAAAACATAATTTTTTTCAGCCTTCTTGTGCCATTTTGTTACACAATTTGTATTTTGCAACTTTATGCTTTTTCTAAAATTTCCTTCCAAATTGTTTTTTTTTGTGCTTTTCTGAGAGAGACCTATTTCAGCTGCGAGTTATATATTTTTATACTCAAGTTAAGTGTTTAATTTTCTATCATCATTTGTGTACTTGTTTAACAATAAAGGTTTCATCGCGGGAAAAGCTTCGAGGACCGAGTATAAAAACTCCCACGCAACACAAACTTTTTTTCGATGCCCACATAAGGCCGCAACGTCGAGATCCCAGATGCTTGAGATTGAAGTTTTTAACTACAGTAGCACATGTTTGCAAACTTGGTACCAAGACAAAATAATGGAATGCGCGAAACATTTCACAAATCTAGGCTATTTTTAAGATTGCTGATTAAAAAATATAGCTTCATACATATTTTACCTGAATTCTTATGGCATTAAATGCTTTAATTTAAACTATACATTACTTATGAATTTAAAAGCTTTCAAACTTTTTATCTTTACATACGCTTTTCATTATAATGAATCACTTTTTAATTTTTGAAGCAAAATTATTGTCAAATGTACGGAAAAATGGGGCTAGGCGGCTTTTTTTCGGTTTTTGAAACAAAGTCCAAGAAGGAATTTAAATTAGGTATTAGTGCTTGAAATATATAATCTCTATCTAACCCTTGCTATTTCATACTATTAAACACAAACATGCGAGTACATTTAATTCACAAACAACTATTTACCATCCCTTACACATTTTAGTGTGAGCGACTTTACCCCACATTGCGGGGGTAAGTTGCTCAATCGTAAGAAAAAAGTAAGAAAAAGTGCTTGGAAGGAAAACTTTACAGAAAAAGAATTGTTTATATGTTTTCTAAGGGGCCATCCATATACCACGTGGAAAGTTTAGGGGAGGAGGGGGAGTATAGAAAAATTCGACGCTTGTCCACGAGGGGGACCGGGGGGGTCGGGCTAGAACCCACGTGGACACACGTTCCCCTAAATATGCGAAAAATATAGTGAAATGAGGCAAGATATACTCGAGGTACACTCGAATGTTTACATTTTAATCTCAATGAGAAGCTACTGGTTTTTATGTGAAAAATGAAATTCGCGGATTCCATCAAATGTCGAAGTCTTGAGGCCCCCTGAATCAGAAAAAAATAGTTTTTACGTCGGTGTCTGTCTGTCTGTCTGTCTGTCTGTCGTTGCTGTTGTCGTTGTCATTTGTATATCGGATAACTTTTGAAATACTACTCGGATTGGATCTTGCTTTGGCACACGTTTTTAAGGTATGTGAAAAGAAAGGTTAGTTGAAATAAAAAAGTTCGTTAACCACATAATATAATAACCTAATTAGCCACATAATAAAATTTTGGATAAAAATTCAAAAAGTTAGAGCATTTTGAAAAATTTGGATGAAATTTTTTTTTTAAGATTTAAAAATTCCATGGACGCCTGTTCATAGTACTCGAAAAGTTAAACAATTTATTCTCAAGACTTTTTTCGATGAAAGAAAAATTGTCAGAGTTATAGCATTTGAAAAATTAAAAAAACAAATGGAAATGAAAATTTTAAGTCAAACGACGCACGATATGAAGAAAAATCGAGTGAAAAAAAACATTGCTTTTTGTAAGCCCTACAAGATTATAAGAACTCTTTGAATTTTCTTGAAAAATCGAGATCAAATTTTGATCGCACAAAAAATAATGAAATATAAGAAATTTTATTTTGCGGTAAAACTATGCAAGATACGAAAAAAATTAATTCAAAAAAATTGTGCACCCAAAAAAGATTCACAAATTTGTTATTAAACACTTTTTATAAGATACGCAGTTTTTGTTTTGTGCGTAAAAAACGACTTTGGAAATAAAAAAAATTGAATTTTTGGACAAACGACACAAGCTACGAAAAAAAAATAATGAGACAAAAGTTGTTCACCCAAAAAAGAGCCACAAATTTGTTCATCAATCATTTTTTGATAGGATGCGTATTTTTTGTTCGATTCGCAAAAAACGGCATTAAAAATAAAAATAAATGAATTTTTGGATAAACGATAAAAGCTATGAAGACAATGAAAAGACCAAATTTGTTCTTTCGAAAAAGAGTGAAAACTCGTCCAAATTTGTCATTAATATTTTCTTGATAGGGCGCGTAGTTTTTGCTTTAGTCGTAAAAATAAGATTTTAAAAAATTGTAATTTTTGGGAAAACGACACAAGAGATGAAAAAAATGAGACAAAAGTTGTTCACCCAAAAAAGAGCTACAAATTTGTCATGAATCATTTTTTGATATGATGCGTGGTTTTTGTTTGATTCGTAAAAAACGACATTAAAAATAAAAAAATTAAATTTTGAGGTAAATGATAAAAGCTATGAAAAAAATGAAAAGAAAAAAATTGCTCTTCTAAAAAAGAGTGAAAACCCATCCAAATTTGTCATCAATAATGTTTTGTTAGGACGCGTAGTTTTTTTTAAGTCGTACAAATAAGATTGAAAATAAAAAAATAAAATTTTTGGAAAAACGACACAAGAGATGAAAAAAATAAAAAGATAAAAGTTGTTCGACCAAAATTATCTACAAATTTGTAAACTAAGCTTAGCTTAGTTCGTTGATGACGGGGTCCAAGGGGCCGAGAGAGATGGCCCCTAATCATTTTAAAGCAAATAAAGTTCCCATGTGCGAATTTCCCATCAGCCCAAAGTCGGCCCGACTTTGTAAAACTCGGTCCAACCTTGTTAGCCGAACTAGCCGAACATCGGCCCAATTAGTGAAATGATCACGCTGGGCCGAGGTTTTTGCCGACCAGTGGACCGAGATGGGGACCCAAGATTGGGCCAATGTGTTCGTGAAGGTTTGTACTACACAGGTGGAAAAGCACAAAATAGGTATTCAAAAAATAATAATTGTTTTCGAGTATTTTGACTATAAATGTTAATGTTCCTGCTTAGAACAAATACATATATTACATTTTTAAACATTATGCATCATGATGACTTGTACAAGCCAATGTTATACCGATGGTCGGGCCATCTCTTGCGCAGAGTCGGGCCGACCGTACTTTCACGGTCTTTTTTAAACAACGAACCAGAGTTTATCCGACGGTCTGCTCATACTCGGGCCAAGGTTTGACCCACCGTCGGGTGCATCACCTTGATCACCGATCATCGGGCCAACCTTCGGCCAGAATTGAACCAAGCATAATAATTTGTCATTTCAAATCAAATCTGCCAGAGTTCATTAGACCATCGGCCTTACATTGGGCCAAAGTTGGGCCGATTGTTGGGTGCAGTAGGGTTGCTTGTTTTGTCCAGTATTGCACCGATCATTGTGCCAGGCTTCGGCCAGAGTTGAACCAACCATACTGGTTTTGACATTTCAAATAAAAATGGCCAGAGTTCATCAGACCATCAGCCTTACATTGGGCCAAAGTTGGGCCGATTGTCGGGTGCAGTAGGGCGGCTTTCTTTGGCCAGTATTACACCGACAATCGGGCCAATCATTGGCCACAGTTGGGCTGACAGTCGACCTATCTCCGGCTACCAGTTTCGTTAGCTAATGTTGGCCTGATAGTGGTTGTTCGAAATCCCCAAAGATGGTCCAACTTTGGTTACTAAACTTTGGCTGACAAAGTAGGGCCGACCGTGGGCCGACAGTGAATGTCTGGCTGCCGAGCTAAATTCGCACATAGGTTACTAAAACTTATAACAATGTCAAATAATCTGCTTATTATCACTTGGAACATAACCAGATCATAGAAGTAGATAAGACATATTACAATACATCTTATAATTAAAAATATTTTCCAATTTTCGAACGTTGTGGAAGGTATTTTTAATCTCTTAAACGAAATGATTATCAGGGGTAACAATTTTTCATTTGGTTTATAATAAAATACAATGGGCCGCTTTCCCTTACAGAAACGAAAATGATTACAATTTTCATCAATTTTCCATAAATCAGTTTTTAAATCTTGTGAGGGTGCTAGAAAATATGATCCATTCAACAAATTTCCACAAGCTAATTTTAAAATGTACTATTCCTAGAAAAAGATAATTAATTATAAAAAATATAGTAGCTTAGCCCCATTTTACGGTAAGGTATTTCATATTTTAATTCTTATAAAGATAAGTTTTTTAAATTCAAACAATGTCATATATAATTCCTTCTCTTTTTTCTTTGCATTATTTTCCAATTGAAACAATTTGTAATAGTTTTTAAAAAAGCTTTCTTTCCAGTTTTGGTTGTTAGATCAGACTTTAAAGTTACTTTTTGAATTTATTAAACAGGCTTTTCATTCTGCCATTTCAATCTGAAAGCTTTCCAATTCTCACACATTAAAAGTTATACTATTTAAATTTAAAAATGATAAGGTTTTTGATAAAGGGTCACCTAAATATTACGTAATGCATTTATGAGGGGGCGGGGGCCGAGGCTAACCTAGCTTTAAGCCAGTGGTCTTGATTAATTCCCTCGAATTTAAGTGCATTAAACTAGGAATCACTTTCAAATATTGAACCCTTTCGAATTTTAAAATGTTGAAATTTCAGGGATTTCTATTTTTAAATCTTATAAAGTCGAACAATATTGAATTTGGAATGTCTTTAAGAAACTATACTTTTTGATAAATTAAGTATATATCCTTTCAAAAATTGAACCTATCTCTTCCACGTTATTTTTTATGTAAACGGATTTTAAATTTGAATTGTTTTCAAACACTCATGTATAATTTAGATTTTTATTCATTTTTCTTGTCAGTCTTTAAATAAATAAATAGTCTTTAAATTCCAGTTTTAAATAAATTGAATTGCGTCAGCGGACAAACTTTTTATTTGCTTGCATTCAACATTCTTAGATTTTTTCAATTTAACTCCATTAAAAAAAATTAAAAAATCGAAAAAGAGAATTGTATGACCCATAAAAGTAAGAGAAATATTTTAGTTTCCAAATTTGGAATACAATGATAATTTAGAAGCTTTTTTAAAATTGGAAGGCCTTCAAGTTTGATTACTTAAATTTGGATAGTGAAAAATGATTAAAACTAAGTATTTCTTCAAATTGCATATAAAATATACAGATAATATTATTCGTTTGAAAAATCTCCAACTATTGTAAAAGCGAAGTAAACATTAGAAACAACTAGAAAATGGTGTTTCGCAAAATATGGGAGTTTTTGTCAATTAAACAAGAATTTTCTAAAATTTCGTTTTCAATTCCAGTTAAAAATAGGTGAATTTATTAACTAGCTGTTTAGCATGTTATTGTGCAGCGGGAAAAATGTAAATTTCGCCGCTTTCCGGGCTATCCACGTGGCAAGAGAGCACTGTCCTCGTACACTCTCACGACTGAATTAACATTATGGCAACGCATCAGGAAATCAGTAGCAAGGCTCAATTCTTGATCTTTAACAAAAAAATCTTTTTTTCATCAATCATTAAAAACTTCACCTAACCTACCCAATTCACTAATTCACCGCAAAATAATCCTTTTAGTCTCTGTGAGAATTAACTTCTTATTAAAATTACGATTTTTAGTAACATAATTAAACAATACTTTTTAAGCCATGAATATTTACTTTTGTTCATCATGAAAATCATGGGTTCGAGAATAATTGATAAACAATTGTCGTGCCAAAAATCAGATCTCTGAAAAAAATAGGGTTTAAATGATTTTTAGAATCAAAATATTATTACTGATGATGTCATTTCAAATAAAAAACATTATTCATAATGAAAAAATTTGAAACGTACAAAAATAATGTATTAACAATATTTTTTGTAAATAAATTTTTTCTTTCTATCGCTTCTTACCAATTTTTGAGAAACGGTTGGATCTTTATAACTACATAATGGCTTATTTTTTCGGAGAAAACATTCTCTGGAACTCTACTCTAAATTTTGTAAAGAAAATTTTTTAAAAATAAATAACTATGTTTGAACATAGTTTACTTATTTCAAAAATTGGAAACAGTAGAGTTGTAGGAAATGTTTTACACGAAAAAAGCCATGGTTTATTAAGATTGAACCATTTTTTTTAAGTGGACGGGAAGCGACAGTCTGAAAAATTTCAGTTACAAAAACTATTCATAAAATAATTATATTTCTTTCATAAGACATGATTGGAAATGGCATTTCAATTCATAAAATCATTGAAAACTTGTTTTCAGAGAATTTATTTCTGGCTACCCATATTCGTTTGTAAATACTTTCGAAATATTTAGCTCCTTAGCCTGAAAATAAAAAATTAAAAAATAAACAAATTGGATAGGAATTCCATTATCAACAATACAATAATAACAAATATAAATTTAACTACCCTCTTAGATATTTTTTCAAGGATGAGAAGTGCCAACCCCTCTGATCCCCACGAGGAAATTCCTTATTTCAAAACTGAGAGGGCATGGTGTCCCTTTGAAGAAGAGGAAGTGTGCGTAACACGTGTTGGATTTCGAAGCTGGAAACACGTTCTTGGAAATAAAACTACAACTTGGATTCTTCTATGCATGACCAGTTCAGTTTAGTTCGGTTCGTCATTCGTGACTGTTCATAATGCGGTTAATCCTTGCATATAAATCGGTACTCGTGGAACTATAATTTGTAATTAATTTTTCATATTTTGCTAATCTTGAAAAATTATTATCAACAGTTGTAAGTTACATTTACGTAACATGGAGGTAACTCAAAATGTTATTAAATTTCCAATAATTTTATGAAACCATCGCAGAAATAACAAAGGGTACAAAGTTATTCAGGCAAGGGTAAAATGAAAGATCACTAATTTTTCATTTTACCCCTACCGATCTTCATTTGTTGGCATGCTGAGATTCCTCTCAATATTTTTACCTGAATTAGTTTTTACCTTTTCGTTTCTCTGTGGTAATTTAAAGTGGAGTTGTAACCGAATTTGTCAAAATTTCTCTTAAATGAACAAAAAAGTAACTGAAATATCAGTTAATTAACGCATGTTAAGTCATGTGGGAGAAGTTTACAACTGTACAACAGATAGTATTTGATAAATGAAAAAACTATAACATTAAAAAATGCAGACGCGACAAAGCACACTTTTTACTAAAATTAAAAAAAAAAGTACTATATCTTCACTCAACGTAATTGATAAAGTAAATCTCTCTGAAAAAATAAATTTTTATTCAAGATTAGAAAACAGTGATGAGAAAGGTCATAAAGAATAATGAACTGTATGTCCGATAAAAGTGAAAACATAAAATTTGTATTTTAGTTGTTAGAAAAATTGTTGTAACTCTTACATAACAATGTTATGTTCCTGTTATGAAATTATCTAAATTGCTGCGCGCACGAGTTGAACAATCATATAATTTGTTCCACTTGTTGTGCGTTACAAGTGATAACAATAGATTGGTATTTTATTTGTTATAAAAGTTACAAACAACGTTAAGTTTCTGCTATGATATTCGCTGAATTGCTTAGCGCAAAAATGTCAATTATGTAATTTTTTACACTCTTGTAATCAACAAAATAATATCCTATATAATATACCCTAAAATCCTGGACATTTTTTTAAGGTTTCAACAGTTTTGTGAAATGTTCGAAATCTTTGTGAAATCTTTCAAATCTAGTGTACACGCCTTTTTTAAATCTTTAAACTCTTTGTGAAATCTTTTGAAATCATCTAAAATGTTTTGAAACCTTTTCCAGATTTTTTAAATCTTTTAAATTTTGTAAAAATTTAAAAATCTTTTTGAAATTGTTGTGAAATCCTTGAAATATGGTATGCACGTCTCCTTTTAAATGTTTCAAATTCTTGAAATCTTTTCACAATTGTTCAAAATCCTTTAAAATTTTTTTAAATCTGTGAAATATTTTGTAACCTTTTGAAATCAGGTGTACACTGACAAACCGATTGGTCAACCCCTCGAAAAATTCGTTGTATGGTCATGGCTCATTCCAATTCTGAAACTCAATTAACATCGAAATTTTCAACGAATAATTTTTATAATTTGCAAGCTCAATATCACAAAAAAATGTATATTTTAACATCTATATTAGCGAAGGAGAAATACAAAGTTTACATACTTATTTATGATATTAAAGACTGTTCATTGCAATCCATAAAATAATTGGCGCAGTCTACAAAGTGCCTTGAACTTTCTTTCTTTTTTCTGTAATGACCCAGGAAAAAAGAACTCATTGGAAAGGCGACTCCGTGAATTGCGTATCTGTCATTTGCAGATTGAGATTTTTAAAACTGAATTGGTTTGCGACTATGTGAATCGGTCAGTTTCTCGAATGGTTTTGAATCTGCAATGTACTACAATGTCCATTTTCAAGCAAAGTCATATTGAATCGGGTACTTCTTTTTGAATGAGACCGATTTTTGTCAGGCTAGGCTGCCATATTTCCCATGATTTTTAAAATTTATAAATTATTGATAGATTAAGAAAAATCATAAGCAAGGCTACTAGATTCATTTTGCTATTTTAGTTCTAGAGAATGTGAAGACTTTTGTGGCTTATAAGTCTGTCAAAAAAATAGTAACGAGTAAAATTCTGTTAAAAACCAATCAGCTGCAATCTGGAATTCAAGTGACAGATACGCTATTCAAACGACTTCGAAACCCATTCAAAGCAAGTGAATAGATTTTTGTTTTCTGCGGAGCAAATTATAAATTATATATTGATAAGTAAAAAATTGTTCAGCAGCAATATTTTTTCTAAACGAGATGTATCATTCATAATGGACTAAAATATTTAAATTACTTCTCGCATTTCAATAAAATAACTGTTTTAAAAACAAAATAAAAGAATCAAATTCAAGGTTCTTGTGAAAATTTCAAGGAAATTTCCAGGTTTCAAGGTTTTCAAGGTCGCTGGCGTTGGACACACTCTGGACACGGAAAAACAAATAGCCTTATTCGATTCTGCGAAAAAAAATGACATAAAATCTATATAATGGCTAATCTGTTGCTCCATGAAATTCGGTATATACAGTATAAATATTCCTTATATACCATTTAATTATTTACTTATCTACATCACTAACTGAGCCCATAAAAAAAACACATAAACTTTATATAATTTATTAGATAAATCGAATGGTGCTATTAGTTTTTCCATATCTCGCATTTTTAAACACAAATTGCTTAAATAATAGACAAATAATTTTTTGGCTCGAAAAATCATCTGCAAGTTTTTGCGCTATTAGCTTCCCAATGATTTTATGAGAAAATAATTTTTTGGAAAGTATTTCAAAATTGAAAAATGATCATTTTTTACTTTTGAGCCTTATATTCCCTGGCGGACCGAACGAACGGAGCGGATACGCTACAGCGTATCCTTATAGTATCCACATCGTATCCTCTCCGTATCATGCAAGAAAAACTCATTAAAAAGGGAAGATGAACATTTCACTTATTGAAATTCGGAGTCTACGTGAAATTTTGCGTTAAAAGGTCACGGAGTAATCGCAATAGTTTTTCTTGCAACATTAAAAACTTTCAAAAAATATAATACTTATCGATAACGTGGGCTGAAGGCGACTTCAAACGCATCGTCGACGGATAAAGCCTATGAACTGCTACTGAATGACGATGCGTTTGAAGTCGTCTTCAGCGCACGTCATCGATAAGTATTATATTTATTAAAAGTTTTTAATGTTGCAAGAAAAACTATTACGATTACTCTCTGACCTTTTAACTCAAAATTTCACGTAGAATCCGAATTTCAACAAGTGAAATGTTAATGTTTCTTTTTTATTGAGTTTTTCTTGCATGATACGGAGAGGATACGATGTGGATACTATAAGGATACGCTGTAGCGTATCCGCTCCGTTCGTTCGGTCCGCCAGGGTTTGTATCGTTACATGCTTGTGGTACGTTACTGATCTATGTTATGTTAATTAGAGTATAAAAAACAACAATGCTGTTTTTTGTCATGTCTAATGGCACTTACATAGTTATGACAGATGATGATCCTTAACAATATTTTTCTCGAAATTAATAATTTTTTTCCACCTTTTGTTGTATATGGATCTATAGAACTCTATGAGCTCTCGAATGCACTTTCTCATTTTTTTGTTTATAAAATAATTGGATATTTTATAAGATTCTTCTTTCTCACCTGAACATTTTTTTCCTTTTGGCACTCACGTAGTCCAGCAATGACTCCATCAAATTCCAAACAAACAAAAACGGCTGAATCCGCCAATGGTCATTCAAATAAATTCACCTAAACCAGTCAAAACTAGAGATCCTCTAGGCAGAATTGAGACACGTTTCCCCCTACAATGCTCGCCGCTGTACCGGAACTTGATATTTAATTGCGGCGCGAAAAGTTTGAAAAATGATGTGTAGCGCAAATACGTGAAAGCAAGCGAGCGAGCATCGAGAAATTTTCGTGTTCAAGCAAAAGGACTAAAAAATGAAAACTGCGTAATGCAGGCCCGTTATTTACTATAACTTATTTTTCTTAGTTTATTTATATTGAAGCTATGATCTGTGAAGTGTGATATACGAGTTTTGTGATTAATGAAGGAGTGAAAAAGAGGTAGTGTATAACCTGCATTTCAAAGAAAAATATTGACAATATTTTTGTGAGATATAAGTGTTTTGCAAAAATAGTAAATTGCTGTATTTTATACTGCAATAATTCATCTAAAAACGGGTTTTTCTAGAAACAAATTCCGCGAGATCCTAAACTTCGAGAATTGTGGATTCAGAATATCAATCGAGCAGATTGATTTCCTACAATTCATTTTTACTTTCTTTGTATGTATAACCTTATCGAACCAAAGCCTTGCTTCCAACCTACAAAATGTATTTATTTATCAAATTTGTATAATATATATGCCTGAAAGTGATTTTTAATAACATTTCGTTTATTTTAAATGTTTAATTCAATGATATTCTCTTTATTTTGTATTGAATCGGTTGTGGAATGAACACTCTATTTGAAAATAGCGCCATTTTTAGAAAAGCGCATTTCCGGTATAGCGGCACCAATCAGAATTTGAGTACCCTGCGTCTCAACTAGAGATGGGGAGTGACGTCAAATGACGCCGACCGCTTCGGTCATCTGACCGATTTCCCGTCATCTGACTGTCTGACTGGACATTTTGGAAAAAGTGGAAATCATCTTATAAATAGTTATTGGAATGTTTTTTACTAAATAATGTAAGATGAAAACAAAAACGGAACAATTTTCTATGTCACTGCAGGCTGGTAATCTCGTCAGACGGACAATTTCTTCGATTTGCGTG